>QRFJ01007401.1:0-56191 GCA_006176705.1 Cocos nucifera | reverse complement strand
AAGAAAATTGGAAGTAATTAAATGACTACTTAGAAGCATATAACCTTTCACATGGAGGACAAGAAGGTGACAAAGCAAGATGTTGAAGAAGAACAGACGCCTAACCCAACCTCAAGAGAAAGGCAAAGGGTGACAGTGGGCTAATTTACAAAGGAATTGGATAGGTATGAGCGTCACAATTCATCTCAAAGAATTAAGTATATAATATGTGATCCATCTTGTGGAATTGTATTAACAAAAAACTTTACATTCATCGTCTCTACCGGAGTGCGCTATGAGATCACTATTGCATATTAGTCGTGTGCTCACTTGAGCAACCCTAAAGAAGTAATTAATTGAAAGCTAGAAAAAAGATAATCAAACTTTAAGATGCTAATTAGCAAACGCAAAGTCGGTGAGTTTAAACCATTTAGAAGAGACATATAAAGGGCTTGAGGAAACCAGTTGAAAGTCTCTAAAATTTTCTTGTGAATCTGGGAAGAGCGGTAAATGAAAGAAGTCTCTTTAGAAATAAACTTCATAAAAAGGAGCAATGCTCTCATCATAACCTAAGGAGGCTAGGATTGGTTGCACAAGGAATATTACCAATTCAATAAGGAAGATCGATTTCTGCAATTAATCCCTTGTAGCACCTGCAAGCCGTAGTGACTATGAAGCGGTATTTAGATGCTCTTAGTCCAAATTTGCTATCTTATATGACCCTTATTCACCTTTCATTTACGGAAATCTATGGGGATGTTAAAAGTGCTATATTTCTTCATTGGAATTAATTGAGGAATGAAGATCAATACTCACTCCGCACCAACCTCCAGATTTTTGAGATCACATAGAGAATTTGACCTAATCCATGGTATTAGCGACATATTAAAATGCGATATTATATGGGACACTAAAGCCCGGCAAGCGTATACCTAGGACCTTGTACCGGATGACCTACAAATGATAAGAGTTATGATATGGAGCAAGTCGTTCCTCTCATTTTAAACAATATTTTAAAAAGAGGAAATGGTAAGATAAAACATTGATGCAATTATCATGTTGATTGACATTATGATTTAAAGCTACTTATGAGTTCTTTGTGTAAGAGAGCATTTGCTATAAGTACTCATGCAGTGTCACAGCTCGTCGAATCAAGGTGGACCGGACATGAGTCAAGGTGCATACTAGATCGGATCGCTGGAGTGGGTTCGAGAGTCGGGACACAATTCTCTGAGATTTGGGGGCAACTATGGAAAGACATAATGCAATCTAGTATAGTAGACCATAAATTAAGACTCGGGAGAAAATGAGAATGGGAACGTAAGGTAAGACTCTACAGCCCAGAGAGGTCGAGCGAACCCCGGCCGTACTAAAGAGAATGAAGGGAAGGACGGAGGCAGCATCCCGTCATCGAGAATTATGATTGGAAATACAGGCGAAACGCGAGGCGAAAGAAATGCAATGAAGAGGGCGACAGGTAACAGGAATGCTAAAGAATTTAACCCATGGCGCTTTTGTTCGGATAGTTTTGAGGACAAACCATTCATAAGAAGTCAATTTCAAGAGTAAGAGTAAAGTGCACAATTATCCCTTAAAGCAGTCTTTTCCCATTACCAAGAATCAATGGAGATAAAATTTCATTTGCAATACCCACAGTAATCATGTGTAAGTCAAGAAGCTATGATAGTATATATTTTATCTGACTGCACAGAGGAACAGGGATTTGAAGTTCGTTATCACTCCCTATCTCTCGTACTATAAGAGTAGTATGAGATTCGTGCAGGAGACAATATGTAACTTGGGTGATGTTCCTTACATATAGGAAAGGGACAACTCAAGACGGTTGTGGTTGGAGATCAGAGAGGGAAAGAAAGAGATAATCGTTAAGGATCCTCTTGTATCTGTGTATGAAAGATAAAAGTTCTTGCTTCTCCTTAATTCTCTACGTTCCTCTTCTTCATCGTTGCTCTCTCAAAACTGTAGCAGAGGAACCATATTCGCATTCTCTGACTTGTCTGTATGTCTAAGTTAATTGTTGGAAGGCGATGGCACTTGAAATATATATGAAGACGACTAGCTGTTTCCATGCTATAGGGGAGTACGGTGAAATCGTTGAGTGTCCTCTTATCTTGACGCTTCAGTTTGAAGAGCTGGACCGGACCGCGTCCAAACGTTGCTTGAGATTGCTCCTGAGATTCTTCGTACGGACATAGGGAGGGTTCAAGATAGATAGATGGGAGAGCTTAATTCTTTTTTGGACTCAAATCAAGCAAAATCTTATCGAGGGGCTAATATTTTCATTTAACCAATCACATACATTCAGAAGTTAGCATTGTTGAAGTTAGGGAGAATTTGGGATAGGAGATGTTAGAGTGGCATAGTTGAGGACAAACACAAAAATCATTTGGACAAGAGATGAAACATCATAGATATACTTATGAGCGCATCCCTCATGAGCACAAGTTTTGGTAAGCTCGACCTACATCCAAAAAGTTGAAAAATTGAAAGAAAGATCCCAACTATATTTATAGTGTATTATTTTGGTATCTTTGCTTTTATTTAAACTACAAATATTCCTCAATAAATTTTTGATTTTTTATCTCATTTTTTTCTATTTATAGGGACAATAACTAAGAGATATGATCGTATAGAATCAAACCTTTAGTAAAAAAATAATATCGCAATATCTAAGGCTGAATATAGGGTAAATCTTTATATGCAAGTATTTTTATTAGCTTATTAGTTTTTCATTAAAAATAGCTTATAGGATGACCCTCCTAGCTAAAGAACTCCAATTTTTTATCTGATGCATCACAGGCTACCTTCAAACTTTTTGAAAAAAGTTGGGATTAGCAGTGTCCAGTCATCATTTTAGCCAATAAAAGCGTCTAGCCAGCAGATATTCACAAAAACCATGTCTGTTAGTGCAAGTGTGGTGAGACTGAGAGGAGGAGTGGGGACTAACGCCTTAAAGCACGAGAAAAAGAAGCAAGAGGAAAACTACAACCGGTAGAAAGAGAGGTGAGTTCGGCAGTTTCTCTAAGGCTCACTGTCTTCACCAAACACCAGCAACCAAAACCAAAGGGGCCCGAACGAGAAGCTACGACAACCCGAAAAAGAGACGTGACGCGGAAGAGAACGGGGGAAGATAAGAATGAACAACGAGCGAGAGAATTAAAAACTCCGAGGAACGAGGCGGCTGAGACCCGTAGGGAAGGAGGAAGTCAGTCAAAACCATGTTCAGAGGTTAGTAGAGAAGACGACAGATGCGCACAAAAGGCGAGAAGCAGAATGTGAGAGCAGTGAAAACAAATGAATACACAGGAGAAAGAGCCATCGGAAAAGCAGGGGGGCAGGCAGCGAGGGAAGGTAGGAGAAGATTGACGGAAAGCAAAAGAAGAATCACGAGAGCCAGCCGAAGGCAACATGCGGTCAAGCCGTAAGAACCGAACGAGAAGGCAGAGGCACCGCGAGCGACACACATGCTCAGGACCAGCGGTGGGAAAAAAACTGGGGGACACGCACGCGGAAGACCAGAAACGAAGAGGGAAAACCACCAGGCCAGGCAGGCGCGAAGAACGAGATCAATCAAAACCACTAAAGAATCACATGTAGCTACAGTTAAAAAAGAATCTTTTAAGTAATGTTGAAGAAGCGAACTCAGAGTGTAGGAAACTGGTGGTAACTCTAGAAAACAATCCCTTCAACTCAGGAGCTTAAGTTGGCATATATGAAATTCATATTTCGTCTGGATGTAGCTTAGATAGGAAAAGTAAACAAAGAGGAACAATGTCAGTTAGTCTAGGAGTAAATTTGATCTCATAGTTTATTAAGAAGAAAAACTCAAAGCCCAGCCTTGTCTACAGGTGGAGAGTGTGCGAAGAGTATTCATTGCTGCTGGAGAATGTAATTGTACTTAACTCATCTGTGGGATTCCAAAGTCAAACAACTAGGAGGGGACTTATTCAGGTATCGGAAGCTTCCATAAGGTTTCCAAAAGTCATAGTTTCTATCGATGTGTTATACTAGTGCTATTAAATTTAATAATGATCCAATATTAGCACATTCAATGAAACACAAGAAGAATATAGAGGTTTTGATATCATGGGCTTTATTAAGACAATGTACCAAAATGATGACATAACTCTTTGGTTTTGTGCCAACTAGAAGAATCAAAGCTTGTAGATTATTCTATATCCCCATGTAAACCATTAAAGCGAACTAGAAAGCGGGAATCTGATGTTGACCAATTTGATCAGGAAAATCAATTAGGCTATTTGATAACATGACTTGTTAATTTCAGATATTAAATTGGAGTTACTGGTTTGTATGTTGAAAATGAATTGCTGATGATTGTGGTGAGATTTCTCGGATGAGAAATACATTGCTTGCGAAAGTTAATGTCCATTGAAAGACGCATTCCCGTATCTGGCAAAACCTGCTAGGACTAAAAGCTTATAACCATTCCGAGTTATTATGGAAAAGCGGCATACTAAACTGAAGTAGCCACTAAGTAAAAAGTCTTAGGTCGACTAAGACTTAGTCGACAAAGGAGATTGTAAAGTTCTCTGAAGTCGACTAAGTGTTGGAACTCTTTGTTTAATAAAACAGAATACCCTCGGCAGGAATATGGTTTATTTTTCATATCGCAGCCTATCTTAGAGTCAACATACCCAGCTAGCGGCATAAACACCTTAGAAAGCCCTAGTGCAGTCTTGATTTTCTCTTCCGTAGAGTACCCATGAGTCCAAGCAATCCATAGAAATCACTTTGAAGAAACCAAGTATTGGCGGAATCCTGCAAATGAGGCAACCGAAGATAAAAGCTATGTGGGCACTCATTATTAGATCATGCCTCGTATCTCTATCGTACGAGCAAAGGAACAAAGAAACTTCGGATTGCCACCTAGGAGGCCTCAATGCAAGATATCGATTTCTAGTTTTCCGAATCGCCCATCTCCACCTTCTCTCCTCCTCCTGTAACCGACTGCCCAAACTTCATAGTACCCTAGACCAATATCTCTGGGACTAACACACCCCAATGCGGTCCTTACTCCATTCACTACTCCGTAGTACAACCCCCATCATTCATACAAGGATCTCATGACCATGGCCCCCTGTCAAAATTGAAGTACCAGGTTTATTGTCTAGGATGGAGGTAACTATTGGAAAGAGAAAGATTGGAGTTTGGATATAAGCTATTGTGGGCCAAGTAAACAAGGATTTTATGATAATGATGAAGTGCATTCAAATTTCAAGGGTGGGAATACTTATGTTCGGCGTGAAAAATTTGACCCACTTACCCAAATCTTGGTAAAGGAGCGTATTTAATGGAAATTGCCAATATAGCGTTTCTCAATCTTGGAAACTGAGTTAAAAGGGTGTCACAGATGTCATTTAGAAAATTTAATAGTGGAAAATCTAGGGGGGTAGTTTATTGGAGACGATCTCGCTCCGAGAGGAGACTAAGAGGTTTTAGAGCGCAATGATCGACAGCAAGACTTCGTTTATGGTTTAACAAGGATGATGCATTGGATTTTGAAGAGATGTTTAGTCAACAAAAACAGTTATGAAGAGTGAGAGGGCCGAGCATCGTCTTTTACATCACATTTGGTTTGCAAGCATCTTTGTCTGCTGGCCCGGATGGTGTTACAAGATCTTGATTTATGTGACAAGGATATGATGTGCGGTTCTATATTCATAAATAGGTTGAAGAAAAAATAATGGGTCAATATTTTCTATGACCCGCGTGATAGATGATGAACCATGCAAAGAGCGAAGAATGAGAGCAATTAAATCGGGACCCTACTTATGGAAAGTAAACCAACTTTCCTTTAATATCATGTGTCTCAGGTGGGAGTTCAAGTTGTTCGGACCATGGCATGAAGAATACATTCAAAGTAATGACAACAATGTGTGAATACACATATGATGAACCAAACTCATATAGAGAGGATGGTTTCCACCAAACAAAGGGATAGAATAGAAGGCAAAATGGACAAAGGAAAGAAATACTTATAGAAAACCGCAAAGCCCATGCACAGATGATGTGGCGTGGCGCCCACAGTAGGCCAGAAAATGTCTGTCTACAAGGGCCTCCCATCTGTCTCAGAGCTTCATGCACGTATCTGTCCAGCCCGCGTTGAGGAATCAGATTGGGATCAGATGATTGTTGTGCCCGAATGATTGATGAGGTGTCTAACAGACTATGGACCTACTTTTGATATTAGATAGCATGGTTGTGGAACGTGCCCTTGCAAAGGCATTATCTACCAGGGAAAGGCTATGGACTCCATCTCTAGGACTCTCCGCGTTTGACTCATAGTCTTAGAAAATTGGCCATTTCCTATAGGTTGCATTTTACCCCGTTGAAGCACATATAAATCCCTATCTTTGTGTAGTTTATGATCTGCAGGATATCCGCTAAATAGGTTCTAAGCTCGCTTTTGGATGTCCTTGAAGCGAAACTCGCATTATGGCACGTGGACATTGACGCTTAATAATGTATGTTTTTTTAAACTTTACTTATATATGTGAATTGAAACTCTCTTATTATCCTATTCTTATTAGCACAATTTGAATGCAAAATAGTTTCGTTATAATTTGGAAGTCATTATAGATGATAACTTACTTCTTGAAATTGACAATAGCCTATCTTTTTGATAATTGACAAAAAAAGAGGAGATAGGATAAATATAGGATGTAATTTGAGAAAAATTTTTAATTATAAAAATAAACTAACTTTGAGAGGCATTTAATTGATTCAAATTATAGAGAGATGGACAACCCGTCGGTTATTGAAGACCTCCATTGACATCGATTGGGCACACATTAAGGGGGGAGTAAATACAAAAAAATTAGACATTCATTTTGAACATAGTGATTATATTCAGGGGAAAGCATATGAAATTCAATAGGAAATAAATGAATATATTGCATATAAAAATTGATATGCATTCAAGTTATATTTGAAAATTTTGAAAGAATGGACATACCCAAAGTGGTTTTGTCATTTATTCAAAATGGAAGATTGATTGTGGTACCCTTGGACTGATTTTGATTGATAACAAAGTAATTTGAGTTATAATTTGCTTAAGTTACTAATTTGTTTCCTGAGGATGGTGTAGTTAAATTTCTAAGGGCATTTACAGGATTATAAGTGGACTTTCATCAATCAGAATTAGAGTGATCAAATCCAATCAAAGAGGCTCTTGAAAGGTCCATCAAAGACCCTAATGACCACATCCATAAAAAAGGGAATGGTGAATGACCCGAGATAAATCAAAGTTTAAGAAAGCTACTCTAGCTATTAAACAAAAGATTGAGAGAAAAAAGGCCATCAAAAACAAATGGCACCACTTGGCATGGACTAGCACTCAGTTGACTAAGACAACGACTTAGTCGACTAATCGTCATTGACAGCAAATAGTAGAAAGTACAGAAAAAATAAAATTTTGAAGCCTACGGAGAACTTAGTCGACTAAGGGTTAGAAGTTAGTCGACCATGTGGTCAAAAAGGGGAGCGGTTGAGTGAAAGCCGGTTCCGAAGGCTGCAGATAACAGGCTTAAAGTGACGATCCAAGAGACCTCAGTTGGGCAACTCCTAATTCAGAAGGCTTTAGTGTGAGGACTAGGATGGCGATGGTCCTGTAGACGAAGGCTAGTTTTTTTCTAGAACTGCACTTTTCGATGGCTGCCAATTTTTTCAGCAGCTAGATTTTTGTGTCCAATGGCATAGGCAATAAATGGGCATCGTCTTCAGAGATTTTATGGATGGTGGGGAAAGCCTGTGGAATATAGTAATGAAATATTTAACGAACTTCAAGAGACTTTTGCAACCATGTATTCAAGAGCCATCAAGCTACATCTGTTGGAGAGCTATTAAGGTGAAGTGAAGGATCTGTTCTTCTAATATCTCGTATATCTTACTCATCCATTCTCCCACCTAGAATTAATGAGGAATTCAAGATATAAGCATTAAAGAGCTATCACAAACATTCCTTTTAAGGATTCAGAAGAAGAGCAAAGCAAAAAAGCCTTTTATTGACAAACTCTTCTTTTGGCTTCATTTGAGTTTTTCTTTTTCTAAACTTCTTTAAAAAAAAAACTTTTTTTTTATATTTTTTTGTCAATTGTTGCATTTTATTATGTATACAATTTGTCTTGGGGTGAAAAAGCTATTAGATTGGTCCAAGCCTAAAGAATTAGACATTTCCAAGGTTGGGTGATGATAAACCTAGAGTCAAAATCAATGGGAATTGATTGTTAGCCCGAAAAAAAAACAGAACAATCATTGTAAAGGTTGTAGTTGGTGAGCCCATGAAAAATAATTGAACTGCAATCAATTGAGTGATTATAGTTGAACTCTCAAGTAGTTTACTTGAGGAGTGGACGTAGGTACCGAGTTTTGCACCGAACAACTATAAAAGCTTGGTCTCTTGTGCTTGTCATTGTGTTGTTTATGTTGCTCTCATTATATACTTGTGTTTCATATTATTTCACCAAGCACACTATATTAAAATTCAGTTTAATTAGAGTTTAAATTTTTAAACATCCAATTCACCGCCCCCCCCCCAACCTTGGGTGGCCATCTTTGGGCAACAGCATATTGCATATCTTAAAGACGGTGTTCTTATCCGAGATTTAAAGGAAGCCTAGAAGTTAAGAAACCAGGCCTTCCATTACGTTTTATATGATAATAAACTGTACAAAAGGTTGTACTTTTTGCCACCCCTAAAATGACTTTGACCATCTCAGGCTAACTATGCACAATGGGAGGTGCACGAGGGAATATGTGGAAACCTTTTCGGGGCCAGATCCCTATCTCACAAGCTGCTTCGACAAGGATACTATTGGTCGACTATGCATCAAGATGCTGTAGAATTTATGAGGAAATATGACTAGTGTCAGAGAAATGCTAATATTCAAAGACAGTCGGTCTCTCAGCTTACACCTTTGAGTGCCCCATAGCTATTTGCACAATGGGGGATGGACATACTCGAGCCCTTTTTTATGGCATCCAGACAGCAGAAGTTTCTCTTAGTGGCCTTAGACTACTTTACCAAATGGGTCAAGTCCAAATCTTTAGCAAAAATTATAGAAGCTAAAGTATAGGACTTCATCTAGAAGTCAATAACCTATAGATTCGGCCTACCTTAGACTCTTATAATAGATAACGGATGCTAGTTTGCTGGAATGAAGTTTGCCGAGTTTTGTGAAAATCTGAATATTTTTCATCACTTCATATTAGTAGCCCATCCACAGGCAAATGGTGAGACCGAGGTGAATAACAAGATCCTATTGCAAGGCATAAAAGCAAGAATTGAAAAGGCAAAAGGAGCTTGGGTAGATGAACTCTATCATGTACTTTGGGCTTACAGAACCACCCAAAGATTGTAAACTGGAGAAACTCCATTTGCTCTAGCTTTCAAAATAGAAGTGGTTATCCCAATAGAACTTAAACTTCCATCGGCACTGGTCGAGACCTTCAATGAACAAAGAATCTTGCAACACCTCAGGATAAATCTTGACTTGCTGCAAGAAAAATGGGAAGAAGCCCAGATCAGGATGGCAGCTTACAAGTAGAAGATAGCTCGCTACTATAATTCTAAAGTCAAAAGCAAAACATTCAGAGTGGGAGATCTGGTACTTCAGCAAGCAGACATCTCACAGTTCACAGAATTCAAGAAAAGCTCACCCCAAATTGGAAAGGCCATAGAGGTCGAGAAAGCCATCCAACCTGGAACTTACTACCTGAAGGAGCTTGGAGGGGCTGCACTCTCATGAACTTGAAATTTAGAAAATCTATGGATGTATTATTAGTAACCACATTTTAATAAAATTTTCTTACTTTAACACCCTTGTCTTTAGTGCAAAACTATGTGATGGCAAGAAATTACTCAACTAAATAAAATTGAAGGCCTCCAGTTCTTAAATAAGAGGTTAACCTCATTTTAACGGGGCTGAAAGGCTTCAATTTTTAAATGGAAGGTAGTGGAGAGAGGCCCTCTCAATGGCCTTTTTTGTGTTCCAGCAACTTTATTAGGAATAGGAGGAGAACCTCATCCTAATGAAGGAAAAGGCTAACCACATCAGGAATAGGAGGAGGACCTCATCCTGATGCGAAATCGAAGGCCTTCGATTCTTAAACAGGGGGTTAATCTGATCTTAACAAGGGTGAAAGCCTCTAGTTCTTAAATAGGATGTAGCATAGAGAGGCCCTCTCAACGGTCTTTTTTGTGCACCCGCAACTTTGTAAGAAATAGGAGGAGAACCTCATCCTATCGAAGAAAAAAGCCAATCATATCAAGAACAAGAGGAGGAACCTCATCATGACATGAAATTAAAGGCCTTCAATTCTTAACCAGGATGTTAACTTCATCTTAATGAGGGTGAAGGCCTCCGATTCTTAAACAGAAGGTAGCAGGGAGAGGCCCTCTCAGTGGCCCTTTTTGTGCCCCATCAACTTCATTAGGAATAGGAGGAGAACCTCATCCTAATGAAGAAAAAAGCCAACCGCACCAAGAACAGAAGAAGGACCTCATCTTGATGTAGAATCGAAGGCCTCCAGTTCTTAAACATGAGGTTAACCTCATCTTAACAAGGGTGAAAGCTCTTGGTTTTTAAACAGGAGGTAGCGGAGAGAGGGCCTCTCAATGGCTCTTTTTGTGCTCTAGAAACTTCATTAGGAATAGGAGGAGAACATCATCCTAACAAATAAAAAAGCTAACTGCAATAGGAATAGGACGAGGAGCTCATCCTGACGTGGAATTGAAGGCCTCTGGTTCTTTAACGGAAGGTTAACCTCATTCTAATGAGAGTGAAGACCTCAAGTTCTCAAGTAGATGGTAGGGAAAAGTCGAAAACCCCATGAGGAATATGGAGACTTTCGATTTCTAAAAAGGGGAACGGGCATACAAAGTGACGAACTAAGAACATTGCTCCAAAGGTAGCCCAAATATTAGGAAAAGGAGTATGAGCATTCGATCAACACAAAAGTGAGAGCTAAAGGAACTTCATTCAAACAGAATTCATTTATAGATGAAGGTCTATTAGACCAATTATAGAGAAAAAGAGAAAACGAAAAGTTGATGTTCTAAGAAGAAGGGCCGAACCCTCAGATTTTGGACTACCAACCTCGACCATCACCAAAGACTGCTTCAAGTCATTGATATTTTTCTCGAGCTCCTTCTTCGCTAGCAAGTTCTCACCAAATAATTTATGAGTTCTTCGACAGTCATCTTCTGATTCTCACAACCTCTTTCTTAGAACTGTCGATTTAGCCTCTGCATCTTTAACAGCTTGCTGCTCATAGGTCAGCTGGATCTTCAATTGTTGCAGTTCGGCCTTCTCCTTCTCGTATGATTCAGAGAGATCACCCAGGGTCCTCTTCAAAGAGGCAATCTCCTATGACTCCTTAATTGTACCAGCATGGTGGCTATCGGCTAGCTGCTTTTGAAGTTGGATCACCTCAATATCGATGGCTCGAAGCCTTTGTTCAAGTCTGAAAAATTTTTCCCTCCAACCAAATCTATAGGAATCATATGCAAGTTCGGCATTACGTAACTGCTTCTAAAAGTCAGAGAACTTTTTCAACCAGTCCCAGCCATACTACTTCTTGTCAGAGGATCATGATGAGCTACCCTCTAGCTGCTAGATTTTCTCTTTTACTCATTGAGCTCGACTTCAAAAGAACTGATCTTTGCAGTCAACATCCAAGATTTGTCACTAGCATGCTTCTTGATCTCCTCGAGTTCTCTCTCGAAATTACTTTTCTTGCTGACATAATTCATGGAGTCCTTTTTATGTAATTGATGAAGGGGGTGATCTCAACCGTGGCTTTCGAATAGTTTTTCTTCAATTTCTGAAGTTCATCTTCTACCTTTTCTTCAACTTCTTTTTATTCTGTTGAACTTCCTTCTTTAAGTTTCTGATGATGGACTTCAAGGGAACACTTTAGGGTAATGGCATAACCTTGGCAGGTGATGGTGAATCATGGCCATGTTCGTTAGAAGGATTCTAAGTGGCAAAAACAACACAGCATGAATATAAAAAAGAGAAATCTGCTTTCATTGCTCAAAATGTTTCGAGTACATGGAAGGAAGGAAAAAGAAAAAAAAGTACAACAATCAAAGGTTTTCAACCTCGGAAGGTCGAACGGCGAATGAGGTCGGTGCATTCTCGGCAACCTCCGATTCTAGGGCAGGCTTAGGAACTGCAGCAGCAAGTTCAGAGGTTTCAGTGCCATGCTTGATAGCTGGAGAAGCGGCACTGGCATTGGACATCATCACCAAGACCCTCTATCAAAAAATTAAGGTCCATGTTCGAGAATCTCTCTATGACCCTCTTCAAACATATGTCGAAACCTTTGGGAAAAGCCTCCTAGGCAAAGGGGATCTTGATATCTTCCATTGTTGTGGAGGACTTGAAGATCTCAATGGCCCGCTCCCTCTCTACTTTGACCTCCTCCTCGGCTTTCTTTTGCTTGTCCCTTAAATGTTCAACCTCGGCCTGGATGTTCTTGGTCTCCGCCTGGGCTTCTTCGATGGCTCTCGAAGCCTCGGCTTGGTTTTGCTGCCTTCAAATGAGCGTACAACTAGTCCCCGAGCTATGGTAGGTGAAATATATGTCATTGTTCTGAAGTGTATCTATATTTCAGTCAGGCTAAAGAGAGACTAGTTACCTCAAGGAAGGCTGCAAAGTATTCCTTAAAACTCTCCTCATTGTCTATCTGAACCACCTTCACAACAATGTGAGGGAAAATGCTTCCTTCCATCAAGGGTTGGACGACCACCTAGTCGTCCAGGGAACTCGGCTCCTGACCGAAGCTCTTGCCATCAAATCCTCTAAGGTTCCTCTTGACTCTCTTGGTGGCGGGCCTTTTCCACCTTTTCTCCATACTCTTTCCCACTCGAAAAGTGGGGAGGTAGCGGTTCCATCAGGCAAGTTGGACTCGGCACAGCTGCAGTGGCCTCTAGAGTAGGAGCGGCCTGGGTCGGCACGGCCGAGCTTATTTCTTCAACCCTGGCCTTTTTCGATGATTCTCCTATGGGACCATCCTTCCTCTTGAGGGCCTTGATCCCTTTTGTCAAACGGTTCAATTCCTCCGGAGTCATTCTATGGCAATAAAAAGTTAAAGTTAGAAAAAGGAACGAAGCATAGGAAATGAAATATGGAAATCGACCTATCAGATTAAAGGGAGTAAGGCCGAGATTAGACAAGATCTATTGTCTAGCAAGCCAGATATTGGTAGTCCCTTAATCTGCTAACCGAGTCACGGTCCTCTCTTTCAAGCCCGAGAGCTTGGTAGACTAAGTCTCTCAAATCACTCCAGGGAGAATGTCCTAGTTGTAAGGAAAGACATGAGACAAAAGAAGAATCTCTCATTCTAATTGTGAACGAAAGGAGCGTCCTTAAGCAACCTCTTCTTACCGAATTGAGGAGATATATACCATCAGTCCTGGCAGTAGGATGGTGTTTGAAGGTAAGTAGTTACGGAATAAGAAAATGGTAGGTCTGACCTCGACCATGATACAGAGAAAAATGAATCTTATAATGAACCTAAATAAATTAGGCACCATGGAAGCGAAGGAGATGTTTAAAAACCTAAAGAGGGCTACGACAAAGGATGGAATCGGAAGTCGGAATCCAGCACGAAGGGCCTTAGTGTATAAATAAAAATGACTTGGGACAAGGGTGCGAGCTTGATCACTAGGTCCGAAAAGTTCTAGTTCGTACTCTGGGGGTATTCCGTACTGGATCCTTAACAAAGAAAGGTCTTTGGGATGCAGTGAACAAGGGATGGTGTCAGGAACGAAAGGGGGATGAGGTGCTTCTACAGATCTGGCGGTCTCCTTAAGACTTAGATCCATCAAGTTTGGTTGGGCCGGACTCCAGAACCAGTCAAGAAGGATCCCATGAAAGACATATGGATCAAACTTAAACTTTAAAAAAAGGCTCCAAAAATTAAAAAAAGAAAAGGGGAACGAAGTCTCTTGGATGAAACCAAAGGATGAGAGAATGAAAAGTGTCAAAATGATCGAAAAGAAGTTTGGGGACTATCCTAGATTGATTGGAGATAGCAAGGAGAAAATCAGAGGAATGGAAAATGGATGGGAAAGCATAAGTGACCAGAAGAAATCATGGAGGAAGTTGAAGCTCTTAGACGGAAAGAAGGCGAAAACTAAGTAGGCAAGAAGAAGACTCAAAGTTGGGATAAGGCGTCAGAGGAAGAAGTGGAGTTTAAATATCCAAGGGAGGGCCGAGGCAGTTATGATTGTAGGCTCTCTTCACCTGATCTTCACCTGACACCATCATGATAGAACTAGGCAGCTAACAGAACTTTAATGATGTTGTACCTTGAGCGGTTGGAATTTCGAGCACTAGTCCCATCGGATTGTTTTGTAACGGAGAAACTTCAACACCAAGATGAATGATGCCAAAACTCTTAACCTTCAGAGAGCGAAAAATAAAAAAAAACTTCGGCACTCGCATTTGTACTCTCTTCTTTCGAACTTCAAACTCAGGAGTAGGAGGACTAGTGTTGGTGATATAGTCACTCCTACCGAAGTTCGACAATATGTCCAATCTCGGTCTGACTATAGATCAAGGGGTAGCAACCATGGCCGAACTTCAACCAGTATGTATTCCTGCTATAGCACATTTTGAAATGGCCGACCTCCAACTCGAGTGTACCGGATGATCTTCTTAGTTACGATTATCAACTCCATTGGTTAACTACAAACCCGCAAGGCATCATGGAGCTCATCCAAATGAACTTGAACGGTATAAGTAATTACCTTCTGCTAGATAGCAAGGCTTAAGTATCATAATCCAACCCATCCGACCTTGCTTGGCAACAAATCGCAAAGTCAACCAAATTCCCCCACTACAAGCATTGAACTCTTTCCAGCCAAACTCCTTCTAGTTATCCAGTCGAACTCCTTCTAGTCATCCAGCAGGCTCCTTCCGGTCGCCCAACGCATTCCTTCCAATCGAACTCCTTCCAATTGAACTCCTTCCAATAGTTGAACTAGCCATCTTACATTTTGCACATCAACCGGGCGGACTTGAATAATAGAAAGACCTCATCATCAGCGCAAGTTCAATCCCAACTCAGCGGATATTGGCCACCCTGTAGACAACCTTGAGGGCGATCGAACCTCTCCAAACTACTGGGACTTAGAGTTCTTCATACACTGTTTATAGCCTGCTCATAGATGTAGAAGTCCTGTCTGAACTCCAACTAGTAATCTCTAACCGACTGGCAAGTCACGATAAAGGACACCACTCTCTATAACAAACTCCTCATGGCCCTGAATAGCCTACTAGCGGATGGTTACGGCTGTCACTGTCATTCTATTACAGGCTCTGCTTATCTAAAGGACCCTCTAGATACGTTTTTTCCTCTAAGCTCTCCTTTCTTCTCTAATCTCCTACGTATTCTATTTCTATTGGTCAGAGAACTGACTTGACCGTCGGAGGGTCCTGCCAGAGCCACCCCACCTCTGGTCTAGACTATCTTGTAGGTCTCGACGGCGACCTCATCTTCTCCAACTCTAGCTCTTTCCAACGTCTGTCGTTTTTCGCACCAACAAAATCCTATCCATCAAACAACCCTAATCCAGGATCATCTTGATGATTAACAACTATATGTACAACATTTGTCAAATATTATTACAGATATAGAAGAATACCTGTATCGCTAAATCCAAATTTTGATAGTTTCCACTAGGCGCCCAAGTGTTCGTCCTTCAACGGTGATCCATATAGGAACTGGATCAAGACACTAGCTCCTCACATGTTAGTTCTTGTTGATCAATTCTTCTATAAAGAATTCGATCAACCATTTTTGGCAATAAAATACTATAACAAGTGTTAGCCCTAATGCCACCATCTCTCATACTTCCTTTTGCTTTCTCTCTCCTTGATCTTTCTTAATTATCTTCCAAAGCCCTTATCCTTGAGAAAACTCCTCGTCCTTAAGAGGACCTTATCTTAACAAGGGAAGGAAGAAGATTAGACACCTTAGAGAAAGAAAATGCTTTCACTCTTCCTGGCTTTCTATTTCTCTTTCTTTCTAATCTCCTTATCTTGCCTAATTCTTTATTTCCTAAACTTTGTCCTAAAGGAAGACTTTTTGTCTTAAAAAAAGACCTTGTCTTAAGCAAAAGAGGAAGAGTATTAAGGCTTTGAACAACTTGGAGATGATGTTAGAAAAAAGAGATAACTCTCGAATGTAGAAATACCCCAAGCGTGCCATGCCACCTATTGGCATGGAGATGTGAATCCCATTCACTCACGCCCCTTGAAAGCCATCTCACTGTTGGGAAATATATCGTAAAGCCAATAATCTAGCCTATAGATGATTGAGCTCATTGTAAAATGTATATGAATTATTAAATGAATAAAATCTTATTGTGGCTTTTCATCACTTGTTGTGCATCTTCTTTGATGAACTCTTTTGTGGTCAAGTCCTCAGAACTATTTTCATAAATGATAAAGGATGATTTATCATATAATTCTTAAACATATTTATGACCAAGTGATATGTTGTTACTTAGGATGATAATATTTATCGAGTATAGATCATTATGTGCCATATAAATTGATTATCCTCTTAGCTAAGTAGTGTAGAGACATAAGTATAGCATGTAGGCGAAATATAGGGGTATATTTTACTAAATGTGATCTAACTGCAGAGCTCTCTACTGTCAAGAGTTGCTTGTGAAGGATATAGGTATAAGTGTCCCTTGGATCTAAGAATATCATAGTGACTTACAAGCAACTCACTATACTTTGATGCCAGACTGCCTGTATTTCTAATATAGTGACGAAAGATTTTTTAGTGCAGTCAAGTACTTGTAAAATCGGTGTGTGAATCAAGATTGGATTGACCCCTCCAAGTGTTGGAGAAGATGCTCTGACGTATTTCAATTTAGTAAAACCTTGGCCAAGGTGATCCTTATGAGGAGTCATAGGATTTATGAGGTTGAGACACGATCTGGATGCATCGATTAGAAGTTGATTATTAAACTCCGAAGTCATCCTAAGTAAGGATGTCAAAGGAATGAATTTGTTATGTCCACAGCTGCTCGTAGCCACAGTCGTTGATCCGATCTTTTATGTGGAACCTAGGTGTTAAACTGGCAAACTGAAGAAGATCTAAGAAGAGAAAAAGGGGATGGTGCCTAGGGTTTTGCATTGGATCCAGAAAGAAAAGAGAGATGGAGAGTTAGAGAGAAAAGCTATATTGTATTCCACTCCATTATAAAAGGTACAATATCTGGATTTATATACCCTAGGATTTCCACATGAACCCTAATGAATCCCAGCACAAAAACTCCTCAAGACTAACCCAACATATGAAAGCACTCATCGAGCCCATGCACACCACCCATGTCTCATACTTTCATCTCTTGGATCTAAACATGATCCATACAAGAGTTAGTCGCCTTAAGACCTCTCAAACCAAGCCTTAAGATCCCTAGGATCAACTCAAACCCTAGCTCCAAGCAGACTTCTCATGTATCTCTACCCGATCATTGAGCCGGCTTAATCTCAGCACTAAGATGGCTAACCTGAGATTGGGTCGACTCAATCTGACACTAAATCAGCCCCTAGTTGCGTACCATGCTAGCAGTCCTGAATGCATACCTTACTATTTGGCTTGTCCTCTATGATATAGTCGATCTAGTTTCAAACTAAGTCACTAACCTACAAAAATAGCCCTTCTCTATAGTCTTCATCCTTTGGCTCTGATCCCTTGATCTACCTTATATCCCAGATCTTCGGAGCACCAACCAAGTCCGTCAAGATCCTCAACACCTAAACCTCAAGCCTGTGGAGGGTTACACACCACCTTCACTTTAAGACAACTCTTGTCCAAGCCCTAGGACCACACCTGTCCTAGTATAGTAAGACCCAACACTCTGACTCCTTGCCTGGCTTTCCAAGGCTTGAAAGTACTACCAATCCTTACAATCTCCATCTTGGTGCGCCCAAGCTGTGGCACACCTGGAAATGTCCACCTGTACGATCCCACTATCGCTGCATGCCCTGATAGCCCCTTGTGCAAACCTTGCCAACACCATCCTTCTTTAGTTGTTGAGCTCCCTTTAAGATCTTTGGGATGACCGTGTCAAGACTCCTCAAATCAGAGCTGGATCGGACATGGGTCAAGGTGCAAACCAGATCGGGTCGCTGGATGGGTTTGAGGTTTGACTACACTCTCTTGAGATTTGGGCAACTTGGAGACCAAACCTGAGACCTAGAATTACCTGGGGAAATGTGTACAATATCTACAAGAAGTACTCAAGAGAATGGGGTCAGAGGCATATGTCTCGAGATGTATGTCGGTCAGCAAAGAAGCTAGTGCAATGAGGCGTAACAGAATGCAGTTTACCCATGCAAATTTTTGTGATACTTTGGGAACTCTATAGAAATTGGCTCAAAGTGGGTAAGGCATTATCCTAAAGAATTTTTTGTTAAAAATATGATGGATCAAGTTTCATTGCAATCCGAGTTCGTTTGGATCATGAACTTGACAGTTTTATCTAACTGCACAGAATCCTGCAAGAATGGAGATTTTGAGTTTATCCTTATCTTATACTTAGAGAGTTGAATTCATGAGGGACTTGTAACCTAAGGTTGTTCCTATATAAAAGGATATCCAAGGGTGGGGTTAGAGATCAAGAGAGAGACGAAAAGAAAGAGATCATCTAAGTCTTCTCCACCCTATGGCAACACCAGCTCTTTGTGAAGAAGGAGAAGTGCGTGTTTGCGCAACGGAGGGAGCCATTCCTCAGGCACATCATTGGGGATGGAAAGCTCATGATGGATCCCTACAAGATATCAGCCATAGCCAAGTGGGAGGTACCTACATGTGTTACACACTTACGCTCTTTTCTTAGTTTGGCAAATTACTATAGGAGGTTCATCACGGGATATTCAAAGTTATGCACCCCATTGACGGATTTGTTGATGAAGGGTCAACCATGGCGGTGGTCGGATCAATGTCAAGAGGCATTCGATCATCTTAAGCAGGCAGTCACAAAGGAGCCGATCCTCATGCTACCGAACTTCTCAGTTCCTTTCAAAGTTCATACCGATGCATCAAATTTTGGCATTGGAGGGGTGCTCATGCATGAAAGACACCCAGTGGCCTACGAGAGTCGAAAGTTGAACGACACTGAGTGCAGGTATACGGTTCATGAGAAGGAGATGATAGCGGTTGTGCATTGCCTTAGAACCTGACGCCATTACCTCCTCGGATCCAAGTTTGTGTGCGCACGGACAATGTGGCCACAAGTTACTTCCAAACCCAGCTAAAGCTTCAAAACTATAGGGCACGGGCTACGGCTTTTCCTGCCTCCGTTTGCTAGAATCGGAATAGTTAAGAACAAAGTGGCGAACAGGTGCATAACACATGGGAATCTGCCGAACAGTTCGGGCCAAATCCTGAAGAAACCTCAAAAGTGCTATTTGATGAGCCTGTGTAATTAGGTAGTTGGTCAAGGTAAAGGCTGACCAAGCCAATGATGCTTAGCTGGTCTTTTTGGATGATCACCCTAAAGCAAGTAAGATGGCAGCAATTTCTCACTAAATTTGATTTCCACATCAAGTAAAAGCTAGGCCGAACCAATTCGGTTCCTGATGCCTTAAGTAGAAAGGCATAGTTGGCTGCAATTTCTTACACTTCCAGACCAGCAAGTGACTTAATGGAGAGGGTCAAGATCAAGATGGAGAAGGATCCATGGGCCACATCCATGGGTGAACTCATCAAGGACGGCAAGGCGCGTCGTTTCTGGACCAAAGGTAGGCTGATTTTGACACGGGGACAGCATGTCTATGTGCCTTCAGGCGGAGGGCTGATGCGCAAGGTGCTGCGAGAGCATCATGATTCTATGTGGGCAGGATATTAGGGGGTGCATCGGACCCACGCTCTCATAGAACATAGCTACTATTGGCCAAATATGCGAGATGACATCGAGGGGTATGTTCGCACTTGTTTAGTATGCCAACAAGACAAGGTTGAACATCAGCAGCCCATGGGATTGTTGGAGCCATTGCCTACCCCAGAGCGCCCATGAGAGAGCATCTCCATGGACTTCATCATTGGGTTACCTCCAATGGAAGGGTATAGCTCCATCATGATAGTGGTGGATCGCTTTTCGAAGTATGGAGTCTTCATTCCAACACCTACTACTTGCCATGCGGAGGACGTGGTGCGGTTGTTCTTCATATATATGGTAAAATATTGGGGGATATCATGGAGCATTATTTCTGATCATGATACTCGCTTAATGGAAAGATTCTAGACCGAGTTATTTCGGATACTCGAAATAGAGCTGAAGATGTCCACGGCTTTCCACCCTCAGACTGATGGTCAAACAGAATGAACAAATGCATTACTGGAGATGTATTTGAGGCACTATGTGAATGCCAACCAGTGGGATTGGGTGCGACTCTTGGATCAAGCCCAATTCAGTTACAACTTGCAGTGATTCGAAGTCGACCGATAAATCACCATTTGAGGTGATAACAGGATAGCAACCAGACACTCCAGGGAGTATCAGAGTGGACTACATGGGATGTAGCCCAACCGCCTATAGGTTCGTGATGGATCTAAAGGAGGATACAGATTTGGTTCAGGTCTCCTTATTGAAGGCGACCAAACGAATGAAGAAGTGGGCTGACATAAAGCGGCTTGCAGTTGAGTTTCAGATTGGTGATCAGGTATTGGTGAAACTCTACCATCACATGAGATTGAAGTCGGGCTACCACAAAGAACTTGTGAGGATGTATGAAGGCCCCTTCATCATCACCCATCAAATTGGAGAGACTGCGCACCGATTGTCACTACCTTCCAAGTTGAAAGTGCATCCAGTGTTCCACGTATCTCTGTTGAAGCCATTCAAAGAAGACACAACCGACCCTTCTCGAGCTCAAAGCGGGAGAGCTCCAGTGGCCGTAAGAGTTCATTACACCAAGAAGGTTTCTGAAATCAAGGCAGATAGAAAGAAGGGCAGTCGGGTGCAGTACTTAGTCGAATGGAGAGGACTAGCAGACTCAAAAGCGGAGTTAGGAGTGTGGTGACGAACTATGGCAGTTTGAAGACATCATCAACAAGTACCACCTAGCCTCATCAGAGGCAACTTCGGCTTAGGTGGGGGAGGCTGTCACGGCTCCTCGAATCGAGGCTGGACCAGACACGGTCAAGCTGCAAACCAGATCGGGTCGCTGGATAGGTTCGAGGTCTAACTACACTCTCTTGAGATTTGGGCAACTTGGAGACCAAATCTGAGCCCTAGAATTACCTAGGGAAATGTGTACAAGATCTACAATGAGTACTCAAGAGAATGGGGTTGGGGGCACATGTCTCGAGATGTACATTGGTCAGCAAAGAAGCTAGTGCAATGTGGCATAATAGAATGCAGTTTACCCATGCAACTTTGTGCAATATTCTGGGAGCTCTACAGAAGTCCGTTCAAAGTGGATAAGTGTCATTTTAAAGAATTTTTTATTCCAAATCCAACAGATCAAGTTTTGTTGCAATCCAAGTTCGTTTGGATCATGAACTTGGCAATTTTATCTGACTGCGCAGAGTCCTATGAGAATGGAGATTCTGAGTTTATCCTTATCTTGTACTTAGAGAGTTGAGTTCATGAGGGACTTATAACCGAGGGTTGTTCCTATATAAAAAGACTCTCAAGGGTGCGGTTAGAGATCAAGAGAGAGAAGAAAAGAAAGAGATCATCTAAGGATCCTCTTATATCTGTGAGAGATTGAGAGATTGAGAGAGCTTCTATTATAAACCAGCGAGTGGTTATTTAATAAAAAGTCTCTTTCTCTAATTTCTTCTTCTTTTTCATGGTGTTTTCTGATGTCGCATTCCGCTATGTTCTATTATTGTTAGGCGTGGCCTAAGTCATAGAGACTTGATTTCCACACTAGGGAGGCTGATCGGTTCTCTTCTGTCCTATGAATAGCTGACCGAGCCGCATGTTGTTGGGATTTGCTCTGAGATCGCTTCGTACATGACAACTGCCTCCACTATCGAAAATCTTAGCTTGCTCCTCTGCACCACCTTTAGAGTTATAGAAATCCTTCTGCTTAATAACTGTATCACTTTTTCTTGACTTCTCCGGAGATCTCACGGTGTTCCTGTACCTGCACTCGCTGCACCACCTAACACAGTTTTCTCATAACTATTTCTATCCATCTATACACACTGCTCCACCAGAAACTGTGCATCTTCAATGCTAATGCTGGGATATCGCTCCTCCCTCTACACCTCTCCACTCTAAACTCATGTCGCATCTCTCTCTACCTATGAAACCGTTGGATTCAGAATGAAAAATACTTTAGGATAACGCCTTACCCATTTTGAACTGACTTCTGTGGGATTTTCAGAATATCGCACAAAGTTGCATGGGTAAACTGCATTCTATTATGCCTCATTGCACTAGCTTCTTTGCTAACCAACGTACATCTCGAGACATATGCCTCCGACTCCATTCTCTTGAGTACTCCTTGTAGATCTTGTACACATTTCCCCAAGTAATTCTAGGGCTCAAATGTCAAGAGAGTGTAGTCAGACCTCGAACTTATCCAGCAATCTGATTTGGTTTGCACCTTGACCCATGTCTGGTCCAGCCCCGATTCGAGGAGCCGTGACACCCTCCCCCACCTAAACCAAAGTCGCCCCCATGAGGCTAGATGGTACTTGTTGATGATGTCTTCAAACTACAATAGTTCATCACCTACTCCTAACTCGCTTATGAGTTTGCTAGTCCTCTCCGTCGGACTAAGTACTGCACCCGACTACCCTTCTTCCTATCCGCCTTGATTTCAGAAATCTTCTTGGTGTAATGAACTTGTACGACCATTGGAGCTCTCCCACATTGAGCCTAAGAAGGGTCGGTTGTGTCCTCTTTGAATGGCTTCAATAGAGACACATGGAATACTAGTTGCACTTTCAACTTGGAAGGCAGCGACAACCGGTACGTGGTCTCTCCAATTCAATGGGTGATGATGAAGGAGCCTTCATACCTCCTCACGAGTGCTTTGTGGTAGCCCGACTTCAATCTCATGTGATGTTAGAATTTCACCAATACCTGATCATCAATCTAAAACTCAGCTGCACGCCGCTTTATGTCATCCCACTTCTTCATCCATTTGGTCGCCTTCATTAAGGAGACCTGAACAAAATCTGTATCCTCCTTCAAATCCCTCACAAACCTATAGGCGGTAGGGCTACGTCCCACGTAGTCCACTACAATACTCCCTAGAGTGTCTGGTTGCTATCCTGTTATCACCTCAAATGGTGATTTATCGGTCGACTCCGATCGCTGCAAGTTGTAATTGAATTGGACTTGGTCCAAGAGTCGCACCCAATCTCACTGGTTGGCATTCACGTAGTGCCTCAAATACATCTCCAGTAATGCATTTGTTCATTCTATTTGGCCATCAGTCTGAGGGTGGAAAGCCGTGGACATCTTTAGCTCTGTTCCGAGTATCTAAAATAACTCGTGGTATCCCCCAATATTTCACCATATATATGAAGAACAACCACACCACGTCCTCCGCATAGCAAGTAGTAGGTGCTGGAATGAAAACTCCATATTTCGAGAAGCGATCCACCACTATCATGATGGAGCTATATACCCTTCCACTGGAGGTAACCTGATGATGAAGTCCATGGAGACGCTCTCCCATGGATGCTCTGGTGTAGGCAATGGCTCCAACAATCCCACAGGCCGCTGATGTTCAACCTTGTCTTGTTGGCATACTAGACAAGTGTGAACATACCCCTCAATGTCATCTCGCATATTTGGCCAATATTAGCTATGTTCTATGAGAGCTTTGGTCCGATGCACCCCCTAATGTCCTGCCCACATAGAATCATGATGCTCTCGCAGCACCTCGCGCCTCAGCCCTCCACCTGAAGGCACATAGACACACCGTCCCCGTGTCAAAATCAGCCAACCTTTAGTCCAGAAATGGCGTGCCTTGCCATCCTTGATGACTTCACCCATGGATGTGGCCCATGGATCCTTCTCCATCTCAGTCTTGACCCTCTCAATTAAGTCACTTGCTGATCCAGAAGTGAAAGAAACCGCAGCAAACTATGACTTTCTACTTAAGACGTCAGGAACCAAATTGGTTCGGCCTGGCTTCTACTCGATGTGGAAATCTAATTCGGCGAGAAATTGCTGCTATCTCACTTGCTTTGGGGTTAGTTTTGGCTGGGTTTAGAAGTAGCTTGTGGCCACAATGTCTGTGCGCACCACAAACTTGGATCCAAGGAGGTAATGGCACTAGGTTCTAAGACAATGCACAACCACTGTCATCTCCTTCTCATGAACCGTATACCTACGCTCGGTGTCATTCAACTTCCAACTCTCGTAGGCCACTGGGTGTCTTTCTGTATGAGCACCCCTCCAATAGCAAAATCTGATGCATCGATATGAACTTCGAAAGGAATCGAGAAGTTCGGTAGCATGAGGATCGGCTCCTCTATGATCGCCTGCTTGAGACGATCGAACGTCTACTGACTTTAATCCAACCGTCACCATGGCCGACCCTTCTTCAACAAATCCGTCAATGGGGGGGATAACTTCGAATATCCAGTGATGAACCTCCTATAATAATTTGCCAAACCAAGAAAAGAGCGTAAGTGTGTAACACATGTAGGTACCTCCCACTCGGCTATGGCTGAAATCTTGGAGGGATCCATCATGAGCTTTCCATCCCCAATGATGTGCCCGAGGAATGGCACCCTCCGTTGCGCAAACATGCACTTCTCCTTCTTCACAAAGAGCTGGTGTTGCCGTAGGGTGGAAGAAGACTTGCCTCAAGTGCACCACATGCTCGTCCAACATCCGACTATAGACAACAATATCATCCAAGTATACTACCATGAATTTATCGATAAAGTCATGGAGTACACTTTGCATCAAAGCACAGAAGGTTGCTGGAGCATTGGTGAGGCCGAAAGGCATGACAAGGTACTCGAAGCTTCCATACCTTATCACACATGCAATCTTCTCAATGTCCTCCTTCTGCCATGCGTAAACTTGATAGTACCCGCTGTGAAGATCCAACTTGAAAACCACCGTGCCTTACCAAGTTGATTGAACAAGTCATCAATCCATAGAATGGGGTACTTGTTCTTCATCGTGAGTTTGTTGAAGGCCCTATTGTCGATGCAGTCTCAACATCATTCTTCTTCTGAAAAAGTACCGATGCTCCTATACATGGACTCTTCGAAGGTCGGATGAACCCACTATCCACCAACTCCGTTAGCTGTCTCCTTAGCTCCTTGGAGTTCAAGGTGGGGCCATCCTATATGGTGTTTGAGCTGGTGGATGTGCTCCCTGCACCAAATCAATTTGGTGATCGATTTCTCTTCTTGGCGGCAATCGCTTGGGTAATTTGGGGTGCATCACATCTCCTAATTCAGTGAGAACACCCTTAATGGGTGCTGGAATCTCTTGTCCCTCTAGTAGGTCATCCTCTTGAATGGACGCAATGTATGTTGGAAGTCTCCTTCTCAGCCCCTTAGCAAGCTGCATTACCAATAGGACTCGCTGTGGAGTCCCTCTAACTCACTTTCCTTGAACCATGCAAGGTCCGCTCGAATTCTGGACCACCACCACATCAGAATCCACTTTTACCATGGCATCTAGCTGGGTTAGCAAAGACATACCGATGACTACTGTATAGTCGTCGATAGGGGCAACCACCGCTGTCACCCATCCGATCCATGTACCGAATTGGATCTCAACATCCTTAGCTGTTCAGCTTGTTGCTATCTTTATGGAGTTGACCGCCTTGAATGTATGCTCATCACGTTCAATCTTCAGGTTGAGCTTCTTCGCCGTTGCTAAGTCCACGAAAAAGTCAGTGGCACCCATATGAATGAGTGCCTGAAAGGGGTGACAATTGATATTGATAGGTGCATAGAGTAGGCCTCGTGGCCCTTTGGCGTTTAGGGCATTGAGACTGAGTGAACCCATCCTTTGGTCGATCTCTTGCTGCTCCTCCACCATCATAGATGCCTTCTTGCCCCTCAATGAACAATCCTTCATCTTATGCGGTCCATTGCAAATGTAGCATGAGATAGTACTTATACCTTGCACCACCCCTTTGCCCTTCGCTTGAGAAGCCCCTCCACTTGAGGAGCCCAGATTTGAGCCTTTTCCACCTCCCTTATGATCTGACTTCGCTCCCCCATCTTTGCCCTGTTTGGATGCCTAGGCTTTGGGAGCTGTGGGTTGAGTCTTGAACTTGATGAGAGCCTCCGCTTGAGCTATCATCTCATTCAAACTATTGACTCCTCTTCACTGCAACTCCATCTTGGCCTATGGTTTAAGCCCACCAAGGAAGGTGAACAAAGAATCCTTCTGGCTGAAGTCTGGTACCTCTAACAATAATTTGCTGAACTCTCACACATACTCACGCACATCACCCTTTTGCGTGAGCCACCGTAGTCATGCTCGAGCATCATCCTTACTCGGAAAAGAATTGCTTCCAAAGTTCAGTTTGGAATAGTGTCTAAGTGGTGATTGGAACAGCCCCTCGCTTCACATCGTCAGTCCAACATCGCCCCCAAAGCATCGCAACATCCCTCAAGAACATGGCCACCGTGCTCACCTTCATGGCTTCATCCCTTATGCTGGTAACCTATAGGTATTGTTCCATGGCGAAAAGAAAGTTATCTACCTCCTTTGCATACCGCTGCTCGTAGAACTCCTGCGGCATGGAAACATCAAGCTTGTGCAGAGGATGCGTAGCCTCACTTGTGACCTCCATTGTCGAGACAGAAGAGGAGACGTCCGTGGTGGTTTTTTCCTTTGAAAGGTCAACCACCTATATTTGGAGAGCCTTCACCATGGTCTCTAACCTCTTATTGCGCTGCTGCACTTTCTCATAGCATCGCTCCATATCGAAGAAAATTTGATTCAGCTAAGCAGCGATCTCACATCGAATGGTTGCGTCCTTACCCTCGAGGTCCTCCACTCGCGCTTCAACCTCAGCTATTTGGGCCTCGCACTTCCATAGTTGATTGTCGATGGAGATAATCAGAGATGCAATCCATAGCCCTTACAGGGAATCATCAATTGGATGTCCTCCACTCATTGTCGTGCCTCTTCCTGAGGCAGGATTGGGATCCAAGGTCGAGGATGATGGATCCCCCATTCCTACCATGGATGCTGATGTAGATGTCATCTTCTTTGTTTCTGGTATCGCTCTGATACCAACTATTATGTACGAAGGGATCTCAGAGCAAATTCCAACAACGTGCGGCTCGGTCAGCTCTTCACAGGGCAGAAGAGAACCGATCAGCCTCCCTAGCATGGGAACCTAGTCTCTATGACTTAGGCCACGCCCAACAATAATAAGAACACAGTGGAACACGACATCAAAAAACACCATGAAGAAGAAGAAAAAATAAGGAGAAGAGAACTTTTATTAAATAACCACTCGCTGGTTTATAATAGAAGCTCTCCTGGTCTCTCGATCTCTCATAGATACAAGAGGATCTATGATCTCTTTCTCTCCCTCTCTCTATCTAATCTCTAACCCCACCCTTGAGTGTCCTTTTATATAGGAACAACCCCATGTTACAAGTTCCTCAACTCTCTAAGTACAAGATAAGGATAAACTCAGAATCTCCATTCCTGTAGGACCACGCAGTCAGATAAAACTGCCAAGTTCGTGACTCAAACGAACTCGGATTGCAACGAAACTTGATCAGTTGGATTTGGAACAAAAATCCTTTAAGATAATGCCTTACCCACTTTGAACCAACTTTTATAGAGTTTCTAGAATATCGCACAAAGTCACATGTGTAAACTGCATTTTGTTACGCCTCATTGCACTAGCTTTTTTGCTGACCAACGTACATCTCGAGACATGTGCCCCCGGCCCCATTCTCTTAAGTACTCCTTATAGATCTTGAACACATTTCTCCAGGGTACTCAGATTTGGTCTCCAAGTTGCCCAAAACTCAAGAGAGGGTAGTCAGACCTCGAACCCATCCAGCGATTCGATCTAGTTTGTACCTTGATCCATGTTCGATCCAACCCCGATTTGAGGAGCCGTAACACTAGTACTATGCTGATCCTTTTTCGATGGCTGATCTAGAACCTCCTTCTTAAATCATTGGACCTAAGACACAAAGGTTTGTATCTCAATGAAGCACCACACCTAATCCTTCCTTGCACCTAAGCTTTCCATGACCCAAACCTCTCTCTCATGTCTAAAAACCATAAAGGTTTTAGAACCTAACTCTCATTAAATAGGGAGATATGAGAGAGTCCTTATCTAGGTCAAATACCTAGAAAGGTATGTCAAATTTGGGCAAGGATTGGGGCACCCAATCTTGGGTGCCCCCACCTTATTTTTTGCATGGACTCCAGGGCACACAAAAGTCCTCGATTTTTCATGAAAAAATCAAAGGGAAATCAGGTTGTTAGGGGCCTCAAAAAGATAAGAAAAGATGATGTGTCAAACTTTATCCAATAGAATCCTAGGTCAAAACAATTTGTTTGTTTTGATCTATTCCACAACTAATTTCCTTATAAAATGGTGGGAGGCACAAAAAGGGCCATGGGAACTCTCTAGAAATAAAATTTCTCAAGATAATTCCAAAGAAATTGGCATGGGAGGGCATGGAAAGCAAGGTGGTGCAAGATGAAGAAGTACTAGTCAGACTAGGACTTCTAGTTTTGACTTGATCCAACTTATTATTTGAATCCAATTAAGTCAAAACTAATGCAACCCAAATAGAGGTCTTAGTCCAACAAAAAGCATAATTAAATTAGATTAAATCAGATATAAATCTGATTTAATTTCTAATCAAATTAGAAATTAGAGATCTCAGGACTTAGTTCGGCACCAAAGCGTAGTGAGTTGCTTGTAAGCCACTATGGAGATCTCAGATCTAAGGTACACTTATATTCATATCCCATCAGAGTAATTCTTGATAGCAGAATGCTTCAGAGTTCATTATATTCTATGATAATGTACTCTTACATCTCGCCTGTATGCCACACCAGTGTCTCCACACTCCTTGATTAAGAAAACAACCAACCTATTTGGCATACAACGATCTATACTCGATAAACGTTGTTGTCCTAATTAATAATGTATCATTTGGTCATAAATAATTTAAGGACTAATCGATAAATTCTCTCTTTATCAAAACTAAATAGTCCTAAGGACTTTATCGCAATAAGTGGAGTTCATTAGAAGATGTAAAATTATGATGAATAAGGCCAGAATAAAATTTTATTTAATAATAAATTATTTTACAAATACAAGATAGCACAATGATCAAAAGACTGACGATTGATTTTGGGATATAATTCTCAATAGATAAAAGCCATCCCTTGTCAGGAACAGGCGGAGGACATTGTCCTGACATGGGCAAAGACCCTTAAGAGGGATTAAAAGCCTTCAGTTCTTAAACAAGAAGTAATAAAGAGAGGCCCTTTCAATAATCCTTTTGTGCCCCAGCAATCTTATTAAGAAATGAAGGTAAATCTTGTTCTAATAAGGATAAAAGCCAACCATATCAGGAATAGGAGGTGGACCTCCTCCCGACATAGGAGAAAATTCTTACGAAGAGCACAAAGACTCCTGGTTTAGACCCTTGTTCGTAAACAAAAGGGACAGGCCTACTGGATCTTGGACTGGAATTATTACTTCAAATCGACCCTGACGTTGGACACGACACAATACCATGAACATCAATCCCAAATGAAACAAAGGGAAACAACTGGAAGTAATGTGATCTCGTTAAGATTGAAATCTAATACAAAGGTCTCCAAGACTAATTACAAAAAGAAAAAGAAAAGAACAAGGGTGAAGTCTTATTCGGACTTCGGACTACCAGCCCCAGCCATTACAAGAAAATGTTTCAAGTCATTTACTTTCTCTTCAAGATCTTGCCTTGCAGCCAAACTTTCATGAAATAGTTTCTGGGCCCTTCGACAGTCATCCTTAGCTTCTCTAAGTCTCTTCCTCAGAACCATGGACTCGGCCTCAGCATCCTTCATAACATTTTTTCTAAAAAGTCATCTAGATTTTAAGTTGAAGGAGCTCATTCTTGTTTTTCTCATATATCTCAAAAGGACTTTCCAAAGTGCTCTTTAAAGAACCAATTTCATTTGAATCTTTGCTTGAGCTGGCTTGGGCCCTGTCTGATAGTCGTTTCTAAAGTCGGGCTATGTCTTCATCAGCCTTCCAAAGTTTTCACTGAAGTTCAGCAATTTGGTCACACCAGCCGAGCCTATAACTGTTGTATGAATCCTCGGCCACACACAATTGACCTTGGAGTTCAAAGAACCTCTTGGACCAATACCAGCCATACTTCTCTCAATCGGTGGACCAGGCTGAGCTTCTCTCAAGTAGCCTAATTTTCTCTTGTGCTGCTTTAAGCTCGACTTAAGGAGAACTGATCTTCACAATCAAGGTCTAAGAATTCTCACTAGGTCATGTATGAAGGGATGTCAGAGCAAATCCCAACAACGTGTGGCTCGGTCAGCTCTTAACAGGATAGTAGAGAAACGATCAGCCTCCCTAGCATGGGAACCTAGTCTCTATGACTTAGGCTACGCCCAACAATAATAGAATACAGCGGAATGCGACACTAGGAAATACCATGAAGAAGAAGAAGAAATAAGGGGAAGAGAACTTTTATTAAATAACCACTCGCTAGTTTATAATAGAAGCTCTTCCAATCTCTCAATCTCTCACAGATACAAGAGGATCCTTAGATGATCTCTTTCTTTCCCCTCTGATCTCCAACCCCACTCTTGAGTGTCTTTTTATATAGGAACAACCCCAAGTTATAAGTCCCTCACGAACTCAACTCTCTAGATAAGGATAAACTCAGATCACCGTTCCAGCAGGACTCACGCAGTCAGAAAAAATTGCCAAGTTTGTGATGCAAACGAACTCGGATTGCAATAAAACTTGATCCATTGGATTCAGAACAAAAATTTTTTTAAGATAATGCCATACCCACTTTGAAAAAACTTTTGTGGAGTTCACAGAATATCACACAAAATTGCATGGGTAAACTGCATTATGTTACGCCTCATTGCACTAGCTTCTTTGTTGACCAACATACATCTCGAGACATGTGCCCCTGGTCCCATTCTCTTGAGTACTCTTTATAGATCTTGTACACATTTCCCAAGGCAATTCTAGGGCTCAGATTTGGTCTCCAAGTTGTCCAAATCTCAAGAGAGTGTAGTCAGACCTCGAACCCGTCCAGTGACCCGATCTAGTTTGCACCTTGACCCGTGTCCGGTCCAGTCTCGAATCGAGGAGCTATGACTCCCTCCCCCACCTAAGCTGAAGTCACCCCCGATGAGGCTAGGCGGTACTTGTTGATGATGTCTTCAAACTGCCATAGTTCATCACCATACTTCCAACTCGCTTTTGAGTCTGCTAGTCCTCTTCATCAGACTAAGTACCGCACCCGACTGCCCATCTTCCTGTCCACCTTGATTTTAGAATCCTTCTTGGTGTAATAAACTCGTACGGCCACTAGAGCTCTCCCGCTTTGAGCCCGAGAAGGGTCGGTTGTGTCCTCTTTGAATGTCTTCAATAGAGACACGTGGAACACCGGATGCACTTTCAGCTTGGAAGGCAGTGACAATCGGTATGCTATCTCTCCAATTCAATGGGTGATGATGAAGGAGCCTTCATACCTCCTCATGAGTGCTTTGTAGTAGCCTGACTTCAATCTCATGTGATGGTAGAGTTTCACCAATATCCGATCACCAATCTGAAACTCCGCTGCACACCGCTTTATGTCAGCTCACTTTTTCATCCATTTGGTCACCTTCAACAAGGAGATCTGAACCAAATTTGTATCCTCCTTCAAATCCCTCATGAACCTATAGGCGGTTGGGCTACGTCCCACATAGTCAGCTACGATACTCCCTGGAGTGTCTGCTTGCTGCCCTGTTATCGGCTCAAATGGTGATTTACCGATCGACTCCAATCACTACATGTTGTAACTGAATTGGGTTTAGTCCAAGAGTCGAACCCAATCTTGCTGGTTGGCATTCACATAGTGTCTCAAATACATCTCTAAAATATTTGTTCATTCTGTTTGTCCATCAATCTGAGGGTGGAAAGCCATGGACATCTTCAGCTCCATTCCGAGTATTCGAAATAACTTGGTCAAGAATTTTCCCATGGAGTGAGCATCACGATCAGAAATAATGCTCCGTGGTATCCCCTATTATTTCACCACATATATGAAGAACAACCATGCCACATCCTCTGCATGGCAAGTAGTAGGTGCTGGAATGAAGACTCCATACTTCGAGAAGCGATCCACCACTATCATGATGGAGCTATACCCTTCCACTAGAGGTAACCCGATGATGAAGTCCATGGAGATGCTCCCATGGACGCTCTGGTGTAGGCAATGGCTCCGACAACCCCACAGGCAGCTGATGTTCAACCTTGTCTTATTGGCATACTGGACAAGTGCGAACATACCCCTCGATGTCATCTCGCATATTTGTTCAATAGTAGCTATGTTCTATGAGAGCTTGGGTCCGATGCACCCCCTGATATCCTAACCACATAGAATCATGATGCTTTCACAACACCTCATGCCTCTGCCCTCCACCTGAAGGCACATAGACATGTCATCCCCATATCAAAATCAGCCCACCTTCGGTCCAGAAATGGCGTGCCTTGTGGCCTTGATGAGTTCATCCATGGATGTGGCCCACGGATCCTTCTCTATCTCGGTCTTGACCCTCTCCATTAAGTCACTTGCTGGTCCAAAAGTGGAAGAAACCGCAACCAACTGCACCTTTCTACTTAAGGCATCGGGAATTAAATTGGTTCAGCCTAGCTTATACTCTCGATGTGAAAATCAAATTCAGCGAGAAATTGCTACCATCTCGCTTGCTTTGGGGTGAGCTTTGGCTAGGTTTCGAAGTAGCTTGTGGTCACGTTATTCGTGCACACCACAAACTTGGATTTGAGGAGGTAATGGTGCCAGGTTCTAAGGCAATGCACAGCTGCTGTCATCTCCTTCTCATGAACCGTATACCTACGCTCGGTGTTGTTCAACTTCCAACTCTCATAGGCCACTGGGTGTCTTTCGTGCATGAGCATCCCTCCAATGGCAAAATCTGATGCATCGGTTTGAACTTCGAAAGGAACCAAGAAGTCTGGTAGCATGAGGACCGGCTCCCTTGTGATTGCCTACTTAAGACAATTGAATGCCTCCTGACAATGATCCAACCACCATCATGGTCTACCCTTATTCAACAAATCCGTCAATGTGGTGCATAACTTCGAATATTTAGTGATTAACCTCCTATAATAATTTTTCAAACCAAGAATAGAGCGTAAGTGTGTAACACATGTAGGTACCTCCCACTCGGCTATGGCTGAAATCTTGGAGGGATCCATCATGAGCTTTCCATCCCCAATGATGTGCTCGAGGAATGGCACCCTCCATTGCGCAAACATGCCCTTCTCCTTCTTCACAAAGAGCTGGTATTGCCGTAGGATGGAGAAGACTTGCATCAAGTGCACCACATGCTCGTCCAAAGTCCGGCTATAGAAAATAATATCATCCAAGTATACTACCTCGTTTATTGATAAAGTCAGGGAGCACACATTGCATCAAAGTATAAAAGGTTGCTGGAGCATTGGCGAGGTCGAAAGGCTTGACAAGGTACTCGAAGCTCCCATACCTTGTCACACATGCAGTCTTCTTGATGTCCTCCTCCATCATGCGAACTTTATAGTACCCACTGCGAAGATCCGACTTGGAAAACCATTGTGCCTTACCAAGTTGATCGAACAAATCATCAATCCATGAAATTGGATACTTGTTCTTCACCATGACTTTGTTGAGGGCCCTGTAGTCAATGCAGTCTTAACGAACCATCATGCTTCTTTTGAAAAGGTACCGATGCTCCATGTGGACTCTTCGAAGGTTGGATGAATCCACTGTCCACCAACTCCGTTAGCTATCTCCTCAGCTCTTGGAGTTTAAGGTGGGGCCATCCTATATTGTGTTTGAGCTGGTGGATGTGCTCCCTGCACCAAATAATTCCGATGATCGATTTTTCTTCTTAGCAAGAATCGGAAGAATCGGTTGGATAATTCAGGGGGCATCACATCCTCAAATTCAGTGAGGACACCCTCGATGGGTGCTGGGATCTCTTCTCCCTCCAGCAGATCTTCCTCTTGAATAGATCCAATGTATATTGGAAGTCACCTTCTCAGCCCCTTAGCAAGCTGCATTGCCAATAGGATTCATTGTGGAGTCCCTGTAACTCACTTCCCTTGAACCACGCAAGGTCCGCTCAAATTCAGAACCACCACCACATCTGAATCCATCCTTACCATGTTATGTAGCTGGGTTAGCAAAGTCATACTGATGACCACCTCATAGTCGTCGATAGGGGCGACCACCACTGTCACCCATACTAGGTCATTATTACGTCACAAACCATATTAGGTTTGTTGTGTAACCACAAGACTTATAATGGGGACTAACATAATATTGTTCTGGTGCATTATGATGCTTATGGTATTTTGGATATACTGCTTTATTGTCTAACCACAAGGATAGTAATATTCCATTTTGACTGTATAGAAATGAAGGTCATACTTAACTATGACATTATAGTTTGTTGTGTAAACACAAGGCTATTACTAGAATTATATTGAGAATTGCATAAGATGCAATTGGAAAGAGTTTCCTACCTTTAAACTTATAAAAGGCTTGTTGTGCAACCACAAGATCTTTTATAAAAAATTAGAATTTCAATCCCACTAAGAAAACTAATTAGGATTTCTCGATCATCATAATAGAGGGATATGATGTTCGATAAAATAGTGGGAGATACAATTAAATTAAAGTCCTCATTTAATTGTATATGTCATCATGAGTTGTTTGCTAATGTATTGTTCTTTATTATGTAGATTAAATGGCTTCTTCACTTTTACTGCATATTGGATTCAAATAAATTGATCGATCCCAATTATGTGAACTGGTTGAAAAATTTAAAAATTGTACTCAGTCAAGAGAAACTCTCATATATTCTTGATGCTTATGATCCTGACCCATTAGGAGAAGATGGATGGTGTTTGTGCGAAATCTAGTTGATGCCAGAACCTGTGTTGGAGTCGGAGAGGAGGGGGTCATTGCCAGCATCCTACAAAACAGGTTTCAATCGGAGTCGAGGGGGGGGGGTGGCTTTGGGAAGAACCTCCGACGATCAAGTCAGCTCTTTCGTTCAACAGAAATGGAGTACTCAGAGAGGTTTTTAGTAGAGTTTTGAGAAGAAAAGTAAAGCTTAGAGAGAAAACATATCTAGAGAGTTTCTTATATAGGCGGAGCCTATAACAAACTGATGGGGATAGTCGTAACCATCTGGTAGTAGGCCGTTCGGGGCCACGTAGAGTTTATTATGGAAGGGTAGTGTCTGTTGTTGCAACATGCCAATTCATTGGGACTTGATAGCCAAAGCTTGGATAGGGTAGCTGCGAGCGATGAAGAGTTCCTAGTTACTGTTGTTTCAGGAGAGTTTGGATGTTCTCAAGGTCGACTATGCCTTGGCTGTTATTCACTATATCAAGAACAAGTGCCGAGGTCCTTTTGGGTAGTCGAGAGGAGTCTAGAAGGAATTCTGTTGAGAGAGTCTCGTGGAAACTTGACCAGATGGGGCCCTGCAGGCGATTGGAAGGAGAAGTCTGGCTGAAGGAGTCCGGTAGGAGTTTGAATGGCGGAGAAGTCTGGTTGGTGGAGAAGTTCGGTAGGAGTCCGACTAGTAGAGAAGTTCGACTGGCGAAGAAGTATGGAAGAAGTTTGACTGATGGAGAAGTCTGCATGGTGGAGAAGTCCGGTAGGAGTCCAACTAGTGGAGAAGTCCAGCTGACGGAGAAGTCCGGAAGGAGTTCGATTGGTGGAGAAGTCTGGGAGGAATTCGACTGGCGGAGAGGTTCAAAAAGAAATTCGGTGAAAGGAGTCCGAGAGGAGGGCCTTGCGAATTCAATCAAGGGTCAATCCAGGTCATCGCTATCGGACGGGATCATTCAGCAATTCAGATATCTGGCCGAACTTTTGCAGGAGCGGGCTCGCCCCCAACAGATGGGATCTTCAAGAAGAAGGCAGTCAAAAAGGGTTCAAAGAATAGGATGAACCCTAGAGGTGGCATAAATAAGAAGAAGAAGGGGAAGAAAGCTTCCGGGCAAACAACCTGCTTTCACTATGGCAAAGCAGGTCACTGGAAAAGGAATTGCAAGGTGAAGACTGGTGCAAATACTGCACCAAAAGGTATGTATGAGATACATACAATATTGTCATTGAATTCTTTCATTACAAACTCTTGGACCGCATGTAGTTCTCATATCTATAAATCTTTGCAAGGACTGCAAAATATTAAAAGTTTGAAGAAAGGTGACTTCGAGCTCTACGGTGCTGGAGGAGAGTCCATCCAAGCAGAAGCTGTAGGGACAAATATCTTGAAATTATCTTCTAGAAAGATCTTAAAACTGTTAAATTATTATTATATGCCTAAGATTATTAGAAATATTGTATCTATACCCTTGTTATTAAAATAAGGTTATAAAGTTGATGTAACGAGCAATGGTTGCTCTATCAAATATTTCAATAAAATAATTTACTACGGCATTTTTTATAATGGTCTTTTGACTCTATCTTTAAATGATAATATTTTTTGTGTTGATGAAAATAGAAAGCACAAGAGAGAAGAAATAAATAATACTTTACTATAGCATTGTTGACTTGGTTATATTAGTGAGACTAGGATTAACAAGTTATACAAAGAAAAGTTCTTTAATCCTTATGATTATAAATCATTAGAAACTTGTGAATCATGTCTCATGGATAAAATGACCAAGACTCCATTTAGTGGATATGGAGAAAGGACAAATGAGTTATTAGGACTTATACATACAGATGTATATGATCCTATGACAACTCAGGCCATTGGAGGATACTTTTATTTAATAACGGTCACTGATGATTTATTTAGGTTCAAATATATGTATCTTATGAAACATAAATTCGAACCCTTTGACAAATTTAAAGAGTATCAAAGTATGATCGAGTTGGCATAAAAATCCTTTGATCTGATCGAGGAGAATACTTATCCAGTAAATTTCTAGACTATCTTAAAATAAAGAAGATTCTCTCTAAATAGACCCCTCCTTATACACCACAGTTAAATGATATAGCTGAAAGAAGGAATCATATTTTATTGGATATGGTACGGTCAATGATGTGCTGCACAGAGTTACCTATTTTCTTCTGGAATCATGCCCTAGAGACCATAATATATATCTTGAACATAGTATCTTCTAAATCTATATCTAGCACTCCATATAAAATATGGAGAGGGAAGAAACCAAATCTTAAATATCTTAAGATATGGGGTTGTCCAGCATATGTTAAAAGAAATTTTGGACATAAGCTAGATGCTAGAGCAGATAAATAACTATTTGTAGGATATCCTAGAGATAGTATAGAATATCTATTCTACCATCCTAGTGAACAAATGGTATTTGTAAGTAGGCATGCCACTTTCATGGAAAAAGAGTTTATTATTGAAATAGGTGTTGGTGCATAATTTGGTCGATGCCGAATCAAGCTAGAGTTGAGGCTACCATCGATGACCTGCAAAATAAAGTTCCATCCAAAGTTGGTGGTGGTGGCTTCGGCAGGATCCTCCGACGATCAAGTCAGCTCTTCTGGCCAATAGGAATGGAGTGCTCAAGAAAGAATTCAGCAGAGTTTTGGGAAGAAGAAGAGAGCTTAGAGAAAATGTATCTGGAGGGTCTCTTTTATTTTTGGAGCTTGGAGCAGACTGATAGTGATAGCCATAGCCGTCCGATAGCTGGCCGCTCGGGACCGCATAGGATTTGTTATGGAGAGGGGTGTCGCCTGTAGCAAACTGATAGTGATAGTCATAGCAGTCTGGTAGTTGGCCACTCGGGGCCGCATGAGAGGGGTGCCGCCTGTAGCAGACTGATAGTGACAGCCATAGCCATCCAGTACTGAGCTGCTCAGGGCCACGTGGATGGGTGAAGAGCTTTGACGCATGTCAATTCCAGAGGAGTTCGGACTCCTAAAGAGAATACGGCTAGAGGGGGTCATCTAGGAGGAATGCTACTTAAAATCTGAAAGTAATCCGCTAGAGGAATCTGGATGGAGTTCGATTGATGGAGAAGTCTAGAAGGAGTTCGACTGGTGGAGAAGTTCGGCTGAAGGTATTCGCATGGTGGAGAAGTTTGATTGAAGAAAAAGTTCGGAAGGAGTTCGGCTCCTGAAGGAAGTCGATTGAAGGAGAAGTCTGAAAGAAGTTCGGCTCCTAGCAGAATCCAACTCCTAGCGGAATTCGACTGAAGGAGAAGTCCGAAAGGAGTTTGGCTCTTGGAAGAATCTAATTGAAGAAGAAGTTCGGAGGGAGTTCGGCTCCTAGAGGAATCCGACTGAAGGAGAAGTTCGGAGGAAGTTCGGCTCCTGCGGGAATCCGACTGAAAGGAGAAGTCCGAATGGAGTTGGGCTCCTGGAGGAATCCATCTGAAGGAGAGGTCCGGAAGGAGTTTGGCTCCTGGAGGAATCCATTTGAAGGAGAAGGTTCTGGAGGGAGTTCGGCTCTTGGAGGCATCTGACTGAAGTAGAAGTTCGGAGGGAGGTCGGCTCCTAGAGGAATCCGACTGAGGGAAAAGTCCGGATGGAGTTCGGCTCCTGGAGGAATCTGATTGAAGGAGAAGTCTGGAAGGAGTTCGGCTCTTGGAGGAATTTGATTGAAGGAGAAATTTGGATGGAGTTTGGCCGCTGGAGGAGTTCGACCGCTGGAGGAGTTCGACTAGGGTTCTGCCGTTGAAGGAGTTTGGCTAGGGCTCGGCTGCTGGAGGAGTTCGGCTAAGGTTCGATTGCTGAGGAGTTCAGTTGGCTGAAGGAGTTTGGCTATAAAGTTCAGCCGTAGGAGTTCAGCTGGGGTCCGGCCATTGGAGGAGAACTTTCGATCGAAGCTCTTCCATGATTACCAGTTGCATTAGGCTAAGCATCGGGCTGAACTTTGGCGGTAGTGGAGTTTATCCCCAATAATAGTTCTCCCACTTTCGAGTTCGAAATTTGAAGGAAGGTAGTATAAAAAAGGCAACTACCGAAGTTTTTTTCGGGCTGTGCACCCATTCAGGTTGAAGCTTGAGGGAGATCTTATCTCCTGTCCTCGGTTCCCATGCTTATTGCTTGTTGTGAATGTCGAGCTTATTGTGGACGTCGGACTAGAACCTCTCTTGCGAACCAGGATAAGGTTCTGCCTTTCGTATTTGATGTAGTTAGGTTGTCATGGAAAAACTAGGGTAAGTATTCTCCACCATGCTTCTTCCTTCTCCACATCTTTGGTCTACGAGGTTCCGACTTTTGCTCATATTAGGATGAGGTTCTCCTCCTATTCCTAACAGGCTGTAGGGGCACATTAGGATCATTGTCGGAGCCTCTCCTCTCACCTCATCTAAAATAAACGAGACCTTCGGCTTTGATCACGTTAGGACGAGGTTCTCCTTTTGTTCCAAATGGGCTATAGGGGTGCATAAGGGCCGTTATCAAGGCCTCTTTCCTCATCTTATCTAAAATGAATGAGGTCTTCGATTTTGCTCATGTTAGGATGAGGTTCTCCTCCTATTCCTAACGGGCTGTAGGGGCACATAAGGGCCGTTGTCAGGGCCTCTCCCCTCATCTCGTCTAAAATGAATGAGGCTTTCGACTTTGCTCACGTTAGGACGAGGTTCTCCTCATGTTCTTAATGGGCTATTGGGGCACATAAGGGCCGTTGTCAGGGCCTCTCTCCTCATCTTGTCTAAAATGAATGAGAACTTCAACTTTGTTCACGTTAGGATGAGATTCTCCTCCTATTCCTAACGGACTATAGGAGCGCATAAGGACCGTTGTCAGGGCCTCTTCCCTCATCTCGTCTAAAATGAACGAGGCCTTCGATGTGCTCATGTTAGGATGAGGTTCTCCTCCTATTCCTAACATGGCCACTATTGATTGCTTCTTCCTTGTAATCACATAATTTGTGCACCAAGAAACCATAATATTGAAATGGAGGAGTTTTGTTGAAAGAAAATTATCAGCAGTACATTCTCAGATTCTCTGAGTTTCAAGGTCGTGGGAGTGTTGCTCCTTCGAGCTCTTTTAGGCGATAAGTTCTGGGCCGGACGACCTCCTCTATTTCATACGAGCCTTCCTAATTTGGGGCAAGCCTCCCCTGGCTTCAAGGCTGAGGGATGGTGGCTCGCCGAAGCACTAAGTCCCCTAGAGATAGTGTTGATGATGCTGAGAGGCGGCCGATCTTCTTGTTGTTCCTTCCTCCTTGGTGGTTCTGGCTACGGCTAGTGCCCTCGGCCAATCTTCTCTTGCTTCAGGCCAGGGTCTGTGGAGTATTGAGTGGGGCGTAGTTGTGAAACCTTCTGGGGAGAGAACTTCATCGTGCCCTTCTGTCAGGGCTTCTTTGACGATGAGGTCGAGGAGGTGTTCAGGCTCGATTGCACTCGGGGGAGTCCATTAGCATGGCCGAACTTCATTCGACTAACCATAAGCTGCAGGTTTATTAGACTCGTCCGTCCACCACTCTCTTGCGGCTTTCTCATCCTTCAACTTGAAGGCTTTTTTCGCTTGGGCATATCCTTCAGCCCATGCTAGCAAATTAGCAAAGTCCTTGGGGTACTTCTTCTCTAGGGAGAATAGCAATTCATTTTTCTGAAGACCGCCCTTGAGTGCGGCCATTGCAACAGACTGATCTAGGTTTCGAATCTTCAATGCAGTAGCATTAAATCGGATGATATAAGCCCAGATAGATTCTCCTTTCTTCTGCTTGATACTCATCAGAAAATCTAAACCTCAATGGGGACATCGGCTGCTAACGAAGTGAGCTGCAAATTGATGGCTCATCTGATCAAAAGAGAAGATCGTACCCAGCTTCAACGTTGAGTACCAATTTCTTGCTGCTCTCTTTAAGGTAGATGAGAACACCCAGCATAAAATGGCATCTGGTGTGCCGTGGAGCAGCATCATTATTCGAAAGGCCTCTAGATAGTCGATCGGATCGGTGGTTCCGTCGTAACTCTAATACTGTGAGAGTTTGAAGTTCAGCGGGATTGGTTCCTGCATAATCCTTTGAGAAAAAGGAGGATTCAGTGCAAATATCATTACCATGCGAGGAGGGAGTATGGCAGAGTTCTTCAATTCATCGGCTCATTTTTAGGAGCCTTTGATCCAGGAGATCTTCACGATCGTTGATCTCTAGAATTTTTTGGTGGAACGGGTGCAAAGCATTTCCTAGGTCGAGTCATGGTCCGAGCAAGGGTTCTCCACCCTCTGCTTCCCTCTTTCGGAGGTCACCAATCGGCTAGCCCAAGTCGACTGTCCCCAGATTGGATCATGGGGCTTCAGAGAAGCCTGCTCCAATCAAATCGACGTTGGGACCTACCGGTGTATGGCTTGCATCGCCTCCATGAGATCACGAACCTACTGGACCGAAAGGTTGAACTATTTTGCATCCACCATGGCTGAAGGTGGAGCTTTAGTTGTTGGAGCTGAAGCGGAATCGGATAGGTTTGGACGGGATCTGGCTGCAAAGGTCATTGATCGTCGGGTCGAAACTTTCCTGAGAGGCCTTTTTTTTTTGGAAAGAACTCTAGAGAGGAAGAAGAGAGATCGCTGCTGAGCACTCCTTTAAGAACAAAGGAAACCTCGAGAATAGAGGTCCTCCTTCTAGTGCCAATCCTATTGGTGTAGAATCTGGACGACGCCGGATTGAGTTGGAGTTGAGGAAGAAGAGGCCGTCATCGGTGACCTGCAAAATAAAGTCCAATCTGGAGTCGGTGGTGGTGGCTTTGGCAGGACCCTTCGACGATCAAATCAGCTCTTCTGACCAATAGGAATGGAGTGCTCAGGAAAGAATTTAGTAGAGTTCTGGGAAGGAAAAGAGAGCTTAAAGAAAATATATCTAGAGGGTCCCTTTTGTAGAAGGAGCCCAGAGTAGACTGATAATGACAGCTGTAACCATCCAATAGCTGACCGTGTAGAGTTTTTTATGGGGAGGGACACCATCTATAGCAGACTGATAGTGACAGTTATAGCGGTCTGGTAGCTAGCCACTCGGGGCCGCGTGAGAGGGGTGTAGCCTGCAGCAGCAGACTAATAGTGACAGGCGTAGCCGTCCGGTACTGAGCCACTCAAGGTTACGTGGAGGTGTGAAGAGCTTTGACGCATGTTAATTTCAGAGAAGTTCGAACTCCTAATGGACATACGGCTAGAGGGGGTCTTCTGGAAGGAATGCTACTTAAAATCTGGAAGTAATCCGTTGGAGGAATCCGAATGGAGTTTGACTGATGGAGAAGTCTAGAAGGAGTCTGACTAGTGGAGAAGCTTCATTGACGGAGAAGTCTAGAAGGAGTTCGATTGGTGGAGAAGTTCGGTTGAAGGAGTTCGCATGGTGGAGAAGTTTGGCTGAAGTTCGGAAGGAGTTCAGCTCCTGGAGGAATTCGACTGAAGGAGAAGTCCGAAAGGAGTTTGGCTATTGGCGGAATCCGACTGAAGCAGAAGTTCGAAAGAAGTTCAGCTCTTTGAGGAATCGAATTGAAGGAGAAGTCCAAAGGAAGTTCGGCTCCTGGAGGAATCTGACTGAAGGAGAAGTCTGAAGGGAGTTTAGCTCCTGGAGGAATCCGATTGAAGGAAAAGTCTAGAGGGAGTTCGACTCCTGGGGGAATCCGATTGAAGAAGAAGTTTGGAAGGAGTTGGGCTCCTAGAGGAATCCATTTGAAGGAGAGGTCTGGAAGGAATTCGGCTCTTGGAGGCATCCAACTGAGGTAGAAGTCCGGAGGGAGTTCGATTCCTTGGAGGAATTCGACTGAGGGAAAAGTCTGGAGGGAGTTTGACTTCTGGAGGAATCCGATTGAAGGAGAAGTCTGGAAGGAGTTCGGTTCCTGAAGGAATTTGACTGAAGGAGAAATCTGGAAGGAGTTCGGCCGCTGGAGGAGTTATGTCGCTGAAGGAGTTCAACTAGGGTTCTGTCACTGAAGGAGTTTGGCTGGGGTACGACCACTGGAGGAGTTTGGTTAAGGTTCGGCCACTGAGGAGTTCAACCAGCTGGAGGAGTTCAGCTGGGGTCCGGCCACTGGAGGAGTTCAGTTGGGGTCCGACCACTGGAGGAGAATTTCCGATCGAAGCTCTTCCATGATTACCAGTTGCATTAGGCTAAGCATCAGGCTAGACTTCGACGGGAGCGGGGTTTATCCTCAACAATAGGCAATGAGAGAAATATTGAACTTAGAGAAGTTCAAGATAAATAAATAGAAATTTCTCATCCAGATGAATAAATAAATTGGAAACTACGCGAACACACAACTCCTCTCCGTAGGTCTAATAGAGTGCGAAATGCACCTGTGAGGTCTGGGTTCATTATTGAGAATAATGAAGCCCAAATCATTGAGAATGATGAACCTCTAACCTATACAGAAGCTGTCATGAGTAAGGACTCAAATAGATAGTAAGATGCCATGAAATCCGAAATTAAGGTTTAATTGGATTAAATTATGTTTGCAAGTTGAACATGCGGCAAATCCGAGCACCTAGATTCGAATCAGATTCTGATTTGGGCTAATTAGCTCCAATTTTAGTTAAATTAATTTTGGTTTAATTGGGTTAACTCTTGCCTAGTTGACCAAGGGATTGGGTGCATCATACCAGAGTTCCACGCCCTAGAGAGTTTCTCTATTGGCGTGTGGATGAAATTTCATGCGCTAGGGACTCTTGGCACATGATTTGATGGCGCGGTTTGCTTATGTTCTTATCCACTTATTAGTTCACGTAAAAATTCATGTGGCGTGTGGACTTCAGATAGGAGGCATCTAAGAATCCTTTTGTAGGTAAAACACTGGTGTTTTATCTGAAAATTGGATAAGGTATAGTCCTTGCCGCGCCAACCTTCTTGGGGCCCTTGGACCAAGTCAAAGGCCCTTGGGACTTCAAATTTTCCATGCCTTACCTCCATGCCTTTCTAGATGTTGGTGCAAACTTTAAAGGCCAATAGATGGGCATGAGATCAAATCTCATCCCTTGGTTTATTTGGCACCATATTGTGAAGCATTGAGACTCCTCATAAAAACTACGTGAAATTAGTCTGAAGAGTCCTTCTGTCATAAGGCACCTTTTTGAATTAATTCTACAAACTCCACGTGGCTTTGTTTTCAGATGGGGCATGAGAACATCTGAATGGGCGTGAGATGAACCATTGAATGGGCATGAGAAATTTGAGGTGGTGCCCCTACATGCATTATAAATAGGGGCACACTCCGTAGAGTCCAATGCACTGAAAACTCTTCTTTCTTTCTTAGATAGTTCTCTCTTGTCCAATTTTCTTTCTCCCTTTTTCTTATCCAGACAAGGTCCTATTAAGGTCAAAAGAGTCTTCTTTTAAAACAAGAGATTAGAAAGAAAAATTAAGAAGACAGAGAAGAGATGGTCCAGTTTTGCTCTACTACGACAGCTTTGGAGCCATTACTTAGACGAAGGAACCGAAAGCACACTAGTGGATGAAGCATATTCTGCACCGCTACCATCTTGTCTGGGTGATCGTGAATCGAGGTGATGTCGACCTTAAAAAGATTGACAAAAAGAAGAACCTAGCTGACTCATTCATTAAAGCCGTTGTGGTGAAAGAGTTCGATGACTTCAAGTTGAAGATGGGTATTAGATACTACACCGATTGGCTTTAGTCTAAGTGGAAGATTATTGAAAATAGTATCTCAAAGTCAATCATCAACCTGTTGACGATTGAGCTAATTTTTTATACTTGTATATGAATTATTAATAAATAAAACTTATTTTGATATTTTTCATCACAAATTTTTTGCTTCTAATAAACTTCTATGTTGTAATGAAGTTCTTAGGACTATTTAGAATCAACAAAAGAAGATTTGTCGTTTAGTCCTTAAACCTATTCGCGACCAAATGATACATTGTTACCAAGGATGACAATGTTTATCGAGTGTAGGTCGTTGTGTGCCATATGGGTTGATTGTCCTCTTAACCAAGGAGTGTGGAGACACTGGTATGGCATGTAGGTGAGATATAGGGGTGCATTTGTATTGAACGTGACCGACTCTGGACTTTTCTGCTATCGAGATTTGCTCCGATGGAATATGGGTATAAGCGTCTGTGGAGACACTGGTATGGCATGTAGGTGAGATATAGGGGTGCATTTGTATTGAACGTGACCGACTCTGGACTTTTCTGCTGTCGAGATTTGCTCCGATGGAATATGGGTATAAGCGTCTCTCTGACCTAAGATTATCACGGTGACTTTCAAGCAACTCATGATGCTTTGGTGCCGGACTACCTGAATTTTTAATTCAATTATGGAAGATTTCTAGGCACAGTCAAGTACTTAAGGAATCGATGTGTGAGTCAGGATGGGATTGACCACTCCGATTTAGGAGCTATGTTCAGTTGTATTTTAATTTAGTAAAGCCTTGGTTAGGGTAGTTCTGGTGAGGAGTCGCAGAACTGATTGTGTTGAGACACAATTTGGATGTACCTTTTAGGGTTGGCAGTTGAACTCTGAGTCATCCTATGCACAGAGGTTAAAGAGATAAATTATATGATAGCCATATTCACATTGGTTCTGAGTATATTCGACCTATCCGGACGTTGGATACCATTGCTAGATGGTCACTTCGATTAGTACAGGAATTGATTCCTGTGCTACCGGCTTAGGTTCGAACCTGTAGGATCACATACATTAGAGGTTCCTATCTGATCTGCTGAATAGTCCCATTAGACTGGGACTCTATGGTCAAGAGTCCCACTGGACTGGGACTCTTCGATCGAGAGTTCTACTGGGTTGGGACTCTGAGTCCTACTTGTCTGGGACTTTAGGATCAACAGTCTCACTAGACTAAAACTCTTTGACCAAGAGTCCTAGTGCACTTGAACTTTGAGTCCTACTTGTTTGAAACTCTATGATCAAGAGTCTCACTGGTCCGAGACTGTGATTACGAGTTTTACTTGTTTGGGACACCGAGATCAAGAGTCCCACTGGTTGGTGACTCTTCGATCAAGAATTTTATTTTAATTGGACTCTATTACTTGAACATCCACTGGATTTGGACTCTATATTTATGAGAGATTTAATTAATAATTTGATTATTATTTAACTTAATTTTATAGAGTAATGATTTTTGGATCAAGTCCAATTGAATTAGATTCAGTTGGGTTTGATCCAATTAGGTTATGAGATAACTTAATCGTTGAGGAGGTTTGATCCTTGATTTGATAAGGGATTGGGCTTAATCAATTCCTGGTTTGATTAGCATTTAATTGAGCCTAATTAAGCCTAAATAAATTGAGTTTAATCTATTTTAATTGGGCCTAACCAAATTGGTTTGGGTTGGTTCAATTGGATGAGATGAATTAAGACTAGTTTGACCTAGTCTTCTCATGCACCACCTCACCACTCTTTGCACCATCCCATTCTCCATGAGAAAGTGTTTCTTGTGCATTTTTTTTCCACACAAGAGAGGGCATGCGCCCCACCTTTCTCATGCACCAATTGGATACGAATAGGTTGATTACATTCAAATTCAAATAAGAGTTTGAGTTTGAATTAACTAACCCATTATCATATCCCTCACACATGCCTCCATTTGTATTGGCGCATCTATTAAATTGTGGGATTTCTGGGATGTGGGACATCTAAAAGGAACTCTCCTTTGCATGCGTGAGTCCTTCCCTTGCATGAGAAAAATTAGAGAGAAGAAGATTAAAGAGAAAAGAAGGCGTAAGGTTAGGGTTTTTCAGATTGCTGCCCTAGGATTCTAGCCTAGGGTTCGCGGTGCGATTTCATGAGTTCTAAGTGTCAGAACTTCACAAAACTTTTTGGAGAGTCTTCTCAACCTCTCCTCTACCTATGTTGCTGATTCGAAGTATCCAAAGATTCAGTGGAGGTAGATCGAAGTCGTTCGACCTGATTCAATTGTCAAAAGATTCCATTATCGAGCTACCACTCGGGAGGAGCCGATCAGGACCAGGGACTGTGGACGATCCACGGAGGCTAGACATGCTGTATGACTGCATCATGATGAGAGGACCTTCCTCGTGGTGATCAAATTATGGAGATCGACTATCTGCTTAAAAGTAACATGTTCTGAACACGTAGATCAGTAAAACCATTTTACTATTGCTAGTTGTTTTTTGTTTTTAGATTTCATTGCATGTATGTCACATTAGATTGTGGTTTTTGTAGGATTTATAGATATGATCTATCGCTCTTAGAAATTAATTAGACTAATTTTGTAATTTTGCTGCATTTATTTTTTGAAATTTTTTTTTGAAAGTATACAAAATATACAAAATCCATCACCGAATCTATCAAAATATACAAAATTCACTCATGCTCAGAACGATTTTCAACTTTCGATACTAGCTACAAAGTTGAGTCCCATCAGTTTCTCATTCTCCAATAATGATCAGAGCGACAGGATAGTAGCCATAGCTGCAAAAAAAAGAAAACCAAAACCTAATTAGGATATGAATTATTAAGCCTAAAGACTTGGACTTTAGCCTAAAGGTTCTTCCACTATTTTATACCAACTGATAGCCTCTACCTCGAATTCAAGGAATTACCTTAGTGGGTAATAGAATCCATACAGACTACAAACAAGCCCGACTTTGGTCGGTCAACCCATATGCGTCTATGGATAGGTTCATAACCAATTATTTCTCTAAACAACAACTAGTAATTTTAATTTTATCTCAGAAACCTAATCAGTAGACTTTGGCCTCCATTGAAAAGGGCCGGTTAGATCCAACTATTAATATGACCATATTTGGTGCATCTACCAATAAATGATCAGGCCCAATTTTGGTCGGCCAACCTGACCACCATTAGAAAGACACCCAAATCATCATATTATGAATGATAGTTTCATTAGTCAATAAGCATTAGGCCTTTGGGCCTCCAATAATTATTAAACTAATAGACCCATTATCACTCAACTGAATGAGAGGCTATGACCTAGTTATCACCATAACTATATCATTTTTAAGGACCTAATAATTTTAGAGAATTTGATTAACTTATTTTAAGAAGCGGAGAGAAGATTGATCAGCCAATTTTGATCCTCCCACCGACTTCACCAAGTCCATAAAGGACCTAATTCAAGCCGGTCTTAGGAGCACCAGAATCAGTCACACTAATTTATTTAATTGATAGGGTGAGTTCGAATCACCAAGTGATCTAATCAAAATCTAACTCACTAGGTTGGCCAAGTAAGTGAGATCAGTGGAAGGGACATGCCATTAACTCATCAAAGATTGAATTAGTGTGAGTAGCTCCCAATTAAAAACCACTAGTTTAGACTACCAAACTTACCTTAGACGATAATTGGTTCATTAGTTTTAATTTGATCAACCTAGTAATTTCAGGTTTGACTGCATAGCCATAAATCAAGTTCATTTGGTTCTTGTTAAAAATATGGACTTGACCAACTATAACTATTGTAATTGAGTCTAAAGAGTTCTTGATTTAATCTAATTCAACATTTGATTAGATTTGATCAATTATTCTAATTTAGTCAATTCTTTAATCTAACCTTAGGTCTAACCCAATTAATGGACCTAATTCATCTAACCCAATAACCCACAAGTTTATGCTCATGACTTAGGATCTTTAATTCATAATTCTTAATTAAGTTTTGGGCAATGGATTGGGGTTCGGCATTTCAAAAATATTTTTTAAAATTTTGAAAGGTTCTTTTATAATCTAGCATTATTCACTAAATGGGTTGACTCATTTCAAAAATGGATCGGCTTATTTCATAAATAGCTATTAGTTGTAGGTTTTGATCTAAATCTATGTACAATATATAAAAATTATGAAATTATTTTAGATCTAATCTAAACACATATTCATGATTAAAATTTAGATTAAAACTAATTCTCAAAATCTTTTTGCTACTTCATCTTCAAGAGTAATAACCACAGTGGCACCCCTATATGTTATAGGAGAACCCCATTGAATGGGAGGAGATGGCCTTTAAATCATGCTTTTCTCCTATGACCGGATGGCCATGGCAATCTGCTTAATCAAATTTCTTGCTACTCAGATAAATTACATACCTAATATGCAAATTTTTAGATTATTAAAGCATATAAATCATATTTAACAACCTATAGCTCTGATACCACTGATAGGAAACATGCTGGGTTTCTAGCTCTACTTTCTAAACTTTTTCCAAAAAAATATGCAGCAAAATTAAAAATTAATCTAAATAATTTTCTAAGATCTATTGATCATATCAAAAACCCTACATATCAAAGATCTAAATATGATAAATATGAAATTAGAATCCAAAAACTAAATTACCAGTAGTAAAATAATTCTACTACTCTACATGTGCAGAACACGATACCTTGCGCGAGTAGCCGAACACCATAATTTGATCACCACCGAGGAGGTCCTCTCATCGTGATGCATCCACACAAGTTGTTTGGCCTCTGCGGATCATCCACATGAGTCCTTGGTCCTGATTGGCTCCTCCTGAGTGCTAGCTCGATGACGGATGCTTTTGATGGTTGAGTCTGATTGAATGCCTCGATCACCCTCCACCAATTCTTTGGATGCTTTGCATCAATAGCAGAGGTAGGAGAGAGGTAGAGGAGGCTCTCCACAAAAATTCATGGGTTCACGACACTCGTAGCTCACAAAATCCCTTTCCAAACCCTAGGTCGAAACCTTAGGACAACACTCAGAATACCCTGCACCTCTGAATTTTTTTCATTCTCAGGAGTAATTTGAATTTTTCTCTTATGCACCAGGGGCTTATGCACAAAATGGGTTTCTAACTTCTTAACTTGCGCATGCCCAAGAAATTTCTTATTTTATTGTGCACCAAACCCGAGTGGAAAACATGTGGAGTGGATAGGATTAGGTTGTTTGTTCATTCAAAATCAACCTCTCTTTGAATTTAAATTGCAACCAACCTGATCCTTATCCATAGGGCATGAGAAGGCTGGGCACACACCCTCTTGTGCATGCAAAAGAATTCATGAGAAACATTCTCATAGAAATTCAAATGGGCGCAAGGAAAGTGGCGCTAGGGAGAGAAGACTAGTCAAACTAGTCTTAGTTAATCTTATCCAATTGAACCCATTCCAACTAATTTGGCTAGGTCCAATTAGACCAAATTAAACCCAACCTATTTAGGCTTAATTAAATCCTAATTAAATCAAAAATTGATCATGCCCAATTTCTGATCTAATCAGGGACCAAACCTCCTCGGCGATTAGGTCATCTCATAACCTAATCGGATCCAACCCAACTGAATCCAATTCAATTGGACTTGATCCAAAAATTATTACTCAATCAAATTAAGTTAATTAGAAATCAAATTACTAAATAAATCTCTCACAAACACATAGTCCAAACTAGCAATAGAGTCCCATCAAAATGAAACTCTTGATCGAAGAGTCCCAAACCAGTGGGACTCTTGACCCTAGTGTCCCAAATGTGTGGAACTCATGAATACAGAGTTATAGACCAATGGAACTCTTGATCATAAAGTCTCAGATAAGTAGGACTCAGAGTTTCAACGCAGTAAAACTCTCGATCGAAGAGTCTCTGTCCAGTGGGACTCTTGACCATAGAGTTCCAGTCCAGTGAGACTTTCCATCAGCCATCAGATTAAGTAGGAGCTTCTAATGTGTGTGATCCCGTATGTTCGAACCTAAGCTGATAGCACAAAAATTGATTCTTGTACTAATTAAAGTGACCATCTAGCAATAGTATCTGACGTCCGGATAGGTCGAATAGTTGCAATCGCAATATTCAGAAGCTATGCGAATATGATTATCATATAATTCATCCCTTTGACCTCTATGTATAGGATGACTCAAAGTTAAACTACCAACCCTAAAAAATATCCATATCATGTCTCAATGTAATCAGTCTCGTGACTCCTTACTAGGATTATCCTAGCCAAGGTTTTGCTATATTGAAATACAATTGAACACAACTCCTGAAACCAGGAGTGGTCAATCCCATCTTGATATATGTACCGACTTCTCAAGTACTTGACTATGCCCAAAAACTTTTCTTTACTGAATTAGAAATTTAGATAGCCTAGCATCAAAACATGGTGAGTTGCTCGAAAGTCACCATGGTGATTTTAGATTGGAGGGACACTTACATCCATATTCCATCGGAGCAAATCTTGACAGTAGAAAAGCTCCGAAGTTGGTCATGTTCAGTGCAGATGTACCTCTATATCTCATCTGCATGCCAAACCAGTGTCTCAACACTTCTTGATTAAGAGGACAACCAACCTATATGGCAATGACCTATACTTAATAAACATTGTCATCCTTGGTAACAATGTATCATTTAGTCGCAAACTGGTTTAAGGACTAAATGGCAAATCCTCCTTTATCGAATCTAAATAGTCCTAAGGACTTCACTACAACATAGAAGATTGTTAGAAGATTGAAAAAATTTATGATGAAAATGTCAAAATAATTTTTATTTATTTATAATTCATATATAAATACAACCTATAGCTCAACCGTCAATAGACTGACGATTGACTTTGGGATACTATTCCTAACAAATGGAATATGTCATGATCTCTATCATCGATATTATCAAAATACCTTTCGATGGACCAGAACTCTTTCTAATTCACCAAATTAGACTTATCGATCATCAAGATAATTTTGATCGGTCCCATAATCCATGGTGATACCTAGCAGTATGTAGTGGCAACCCATCAGAACTGAATATGAACCTCTCAGTATAGCTAACAAGTGATTGGGTTCTTCTATCATGAGTCTCGATTGGATCTAGGTTAAGGTATACTCATCAAACCTAATACATGTCATATGATTGAATCATTTGATTCAAGTTCGATGTGAAATCCTAATAAAAATTTCTTTCTATTATTTCACGCTGCCATGGCCATGGATTTTAGGACTTGATCTCATGATCACCAAAGGACTACTCCTCTAACGAGGTTGATATATCCCATCTTAGTGCGATCCAATTTCTACAATGAACATGCTATAGCCAACAAACACCTTAGGATTCTAAATGGCTAAGAGGTTCGAGTTATGGTGTAGTCAAACTATAACACCCTCAAGATGAACTGTCGATGCACCTCGAGTTAAAGAATTAGACTAACAACTGCAACATCGAGCGAGTCATTGATGAGAAGGTAGACTCCCTTATGACTGCTCAAAGTTGGTCATGCTCAGTACCCTTATTCTCAACAAGCATATGTACTTTTGCTTTGGTATCTCTACATCATAGATTAATGACTCATCTATCCTAAGAAAGTGATTGTACACTAATCTTTCCGGATCGATCACCATCTCTATGATGATCCTACAATCAAGAGTAGTTTATGAGTTAATTATGATAATACATGTCTTAAATTCTCAACTCTTGAGAATATGTATTCCTATTAACTCAATGGATGAATCTCCAGACACTTAATACACAGATGTGACTGAAAGAATAATCCAATTTTATTAATTATAAGTCAAAATTATAATTATGCCCATAGAATGTGTTGGTGCGAAATTTGGTTGATGCCAGATTTGAGCTTGGAGTTAGAGAAGACGAGGTCACCGTCGGAGATCTGCAAAATAAGTCTCGTCCAAAGTCGGGGGTAGTGACTCCAGTAAGACCATCCAATGATCAAGTCAGCTCATTCAGACAACAGAAATGGAGTACTCAAAGAAATTTTTTAGCAGAGTTTTGAGAAGAAAGATGAGAGCTTAAGGAAGAAAGCGTATCTAGCGGATCTCTTATATAGGTGGAGCCTATAACAAACTGATGGTGATAGCCACAACTATCCAGTAGTGGACCGTTCGGAACCACGATGAGTTTGTTATGGAGGTTAGTATCCAATGTCGCGACGTACCAGTCTGTCTGAACTTAATAGATGAAGTTCGGATAGGATAGCTGCAGGCGGCGAAGAGCTCCTCGTTACTATTGTTCCAGAAGAGTTTGGATGTTCTCAAGATCGATGGTGCATTGACTGTTGTTTGCTGTATTAAGAGTAAGTGCCGAGGTCCTTTCGATGATAGAGAGAAGTTCTTCTTGAAAGGGTCCTCTCGTGCAGTTAGAAGGAGTCTGGAAGGAATCCTGCTGAGAGATTCTAGAAGAAATTCGACCAAATGGAGTTCTTTTGGCAACTGAAAGGAGAAGTCTGAAAGGAGTTTGACTATAGGAGGAGTCTGTCTGAAGGAGAAATTCGGAAGGAGTTCGACTGTAGGAGGAGTCTGAGAGGAGTTTGACTGTAGAAGGGGTCCGAGAGAAGTTCGATTGGAAGGAGTCTGGTAGGAGTTTGACTAGAAGGAGTCTGCTTGAAGACTGAAGGGCTTGAAGGAGTTCAGTCATGGTTGCCACCATCGGATAGGATCATCCTGAGACTAAATATCCAACCGAACTTCGACGGGAGCGGGTTTATCTCCAATAGAATGTATTACAAGTGTCAGCCAATCTAGCTTCTAGAACATACATCTAACAAACTTTCACTTGACCTAAAGCTAATTGGCTACAAATCTAAGTCCCATCTTCTCAAGATGGGCTTCAGTCTTTTATTAGCTCAGAGGTTTCGTTAGTAGGTCAGTCGCATTATCTGCGGTGTCGACTCTCTTCACCTTGATATATCTGTTCTCGAGGTAATCGTGGATCAGGTGGAATTGCCGCTCGATGTGCTTGAATTTCTAGTGAGACCTCGGCTCTTTAGCTATCAAACATCTTTTGTTCATCAGCATGGTAGAAGTAATACCCTTTAGTTTCTTTTGTGTACCCTATGAATGTGCATTTGTCAAACTTAGGTCCAAGTTTGTCTGTCATTAAATGTTTGACATAAGCTAAACACCTCCAGACCCTGAGGTGTGAGAGTACTGACTTACACCCTATCCATATCTCATATGGAGTTTTAACTACAGACTTATTCAGAATCCTATTAAGACGATAGTAAATCGATTCGAGTGCATATCCCCAGAAGGATATCGACAAGCTAGCAAAATCCATCATGGATTGGACCATGTCTAACAAAGTTTGATTTCTCTTTTCAGACACACCATTATGCTGTGGTGTCCTTAGAGGAGTCCATTAGGAGAGAATTCCATTCTCTCTTAGATATATGCAAAACTCACTGAAAAGATATTCACCTCCTTGATCAGACCGAAGAGCTTTAATATACTTTCCACTTTATTTTTTTACTTCACTTTGGAATCGTTTGAATATTTCAAATAAATTTAACTTGTGTTTTATCAGATAGACATATCCATACTTGGATAGATCATCTATGAAAGTGATGAAGTAGAAATATCCACCTCTAGTACTTATGCTCATGGGTCTATATACATCATTATGTACTAGACCTAAGAGCTCAGTGGCTCTTTCACCTTTTTTAGTAAAAGATGACATGGTCATTTTCCTAAGAAGACAAGATTTATAGGTTAGAAGTAATTTATAATCACTAACTTTGAGATTTCTTTTGAGTCAATCTATTTATCCTGCTCTTATTGATGTGACCTAGCCTAAGTGCCATAATTAAATATCAGACACATTATCTAATCCAAGGTGCTTGCCTATAGAGTAGACTACATTAAGAGGTTGTGATATTTTATAGATACCATTGCTCAAATGTTCAAAAAGGATTGTAACACCATTTAAAATGACATTACAAAAAAAAAATTTTTTCTTTATTGAAATTTCATAATTATTTTTAGCCAAAAGGCCTACAAAATTGATATTCAAAAAGAAACTAAGACAATAGTGACAATTACTAAGAACAATAGAATGAGACTCAATTATAAGCTTTCAGATCCCTAATGCTAGAACTGAAACTGGTCTTCCATATCCAACGTTCAGAAAACTTTCACCTTGCTCAAATCTTCTACTGACCTGCAACCCCTGCAATGAACTGCAAATATGGTAAGGACTTCTAGTATCCAATACCCAGTTAGTAAAATTATAAATAGAGAAATTGCAAGGAGTTATTATGTAAGTACCTTGTCCAGCATTTACTTGTTTCTTGGCTTGTTTGGATCTAGGGAGGTAATGTGCTAAGAATAATTGTTCTTCCAATGCACCTGCATCTTATAGAAGAAGCACTCCGCTTGACTTTTATCGGGCTTAGTCTTCTTGGTCTGATCCTGCACAAATGTCCCAGCATGAACTCGCACCTTGTTGGACTACTTCTTCTTGTTCTTCTTTCCTTTCTTAAAGGGTCCAGAACCAAAAGAAGATCCTCCCACCAGATTCACAGACTCTTTATAGAGCTGGTGATCCTTCTCAAAGTTCTGAAGCAATCCCAATAACCCATGGTTACTTTAGGCTTGTCATTCTATATTAAGGGAGGTATGGCTTGGGCAGTGAGTTCAGAATGGCATCTTTCCCGAGCTACTCGTGCAATAGAAAGCCAAGCTTGCTTAAATGCTCAATCAACTCGATCATGTATAATACATGATTAGTGACTGATGCGCCATCCCTCATTCGAGCATTGAAGATGGCACAATTAGTTTGTGCCTCTCAATATCATCGGGTGTGCCAAAAAACTCATTTAACATTTGAAGCATGTCTTCTGGCTGAGCTGACTCAAATCTATGACTGAATTCAATGCTCATAGCCGACAGCATGATGCAACACACCATAATTTGGTCATTGAGCCACTTTTGATAAGTATCTCTAACTGTACCACGTGCACTCAGGGCTGGCGCCTCAGATGCTTGTGTTGAGAATAGTGTCCTAAATTTAATCATTATCCTATTGATGATTAAGCTAATTTATGTAATTATATATGAATTATTAATTGAATAAAAATTATTCTTGCTTTTTCATCATAAATCTTTTCATTTTCTAATGAACTGTTGTCTGTTGTGATGAAGTCCTTGGACTATTTAGAATCAACAAAGAAGGATTTGTCGTTTAGTCCTTAAATAAGTTCGCGACCAAATGATACATTATTACCAAGGATGACAATGTTTATTGAGTATAGATCGTTGTGTGCCATATAAGTTGGTTGTCCTTTTAACCAAGGAGTGTGGAGGTACTGGTATAGCATGCAAGTAAGATGTAGGGGTACATCTGCACTGAACA
>QRFJ01007400.1:0-141658 GCA_006176705.1 Cocos nucifera | reverse complement strand
TAAGGAGGGGAGAAGAAGCAGTTGGTGCCTCTCTAGCCGTTCTTCATTCTTCTGCATGCAATGGCTCCAACGGATCCCTCCCCATGCGACAACCTTCCCTCAATCTTGGATGTTGACGACCTCCTCTCCTCGTGCTTCCAGGTGCATCCCATGGTGGCAAGGCCTATCCCTAACCCCTGCAACTTTGGCCAGCTGATAAGTGGTAAAAAATATACTAATAAAAGTATTAAATTATAAAATAAATTAATCTATTTTCTTAGAAATTAATACTTTTATTAATCTTATGTAGGAAACAAGGCCATCAATATGAAGATCTTATTTTTTTGGTTTAGATGAAATAAATTTCAAGCAAAATGGACTTCAAACGAGCCCAAAATTGAATTTAAAAAAAAAAAAAAAAAGCCAGTCCAGTTTAAATCGATTCAAAAAAATAGGCTCAATAGATCGCCTGGTTCGACCGCACCCCATAGACCAACCCGCTGATGCAACACTGACGTTAGCATTTTTTGCGGTGCACGGTGGACCATTTGGAGGGCATTTCGGGAATTTCATATGGAGAAGCACACTTCGATTGGTTGAAGAATGCAGCAGTCCACGCAACATCGAGCTTGTGCATGGCCTACAGAGGGCAATTTGGAAATTCTGTCTGATTTGATGGGCACCTTTCACTAGGATTTGATCGAACAGCCAAAATGCATGCGCTAACGAATGGTAGATGCAGCTCCCGATCAAGATCCAATGGCTAAGATTCATCTCGACTTTAAAACTAAGAATCAGAGGCTTCTCTATGCATAATCTGATGGCCCAGATTTGATCTTCAAGGCTGATTCAATGGTCCAAATGAATTTCGACTTGATTTAGGATTTTAAGATGATTTTTGAGTGATTTTTGGATCATTTGATCGACATCCAATGGTTAGAATTGATCCATGACTCTTTTTGAGTTATTTTGAGAGTTTTAAACTTGATTTCAATAGGATTTTAGTAGGGAGATCACCCAGATTATTTAAAGGCTTACTATTACCAAAGAAAAGGGAGGAGTGAGAGAAAAAAAGATATAGAGGATTTTGGGAAGAGAATTTTAAGAGAGAGAAGAGAGAGATAGAAAGAGAAGAGAGAGGCAGAGAGAGTTTTGAATAGAAATTTTTGAGAGAGAGAAAAGGAAGGGTTTTTTTTAATTTTTTTCTTTTCTTCTTCCAACAATCAGAACATCAATCAAAAGGCTTCTCTTCTTCTTCATCAAGTTTTTCACACCAAAAGCAATGGACAACTAATTTCAGCAATTAAGCAGTCTAATTTCTTCATGATTTTTATTTTATTTACTATTTTTAAAATTATTATCATGAACTAAATTTTTTTTACTAAGGCTAAGGTGTAGTCACTCTTTTGATGCAATATTCAGTATGAATTATTTTTAATTTTAAATTTTATTCATGAAAAGTATATAAATTTGATCTTAATGCTTTTAGATTACTGGCCATCTTCTAATTGATCTGATGAACATAGATGTTACGGATCAAGTACATATATGTTACTGCTTTTTGATTATATACCTTGTATTATGAATCAAATTAGAATTCATATGCATGCAAAAATTTTAGTACGCTTTGGACGTAGTGTATTTTAATTAGAGGATTTCACAAAACTTAATACATTAATATTTATTTAAATTACACCTGGACCAAAGGATAATTAATAAATATTGATAGTTTTGCTACGCCTGAACCAAAGGATAGTGAATAAACTAGAAAACTCCACCATCATATGAAATAAAATTAATCTAATAACCTGAATATTGTATTGACCAAGTTGGTGAACCTGATTGCCTTAGTAATACATTGCTTTTAAGTTTAAAACCCTAATAATTACACTCTCTCTATTTTCTTAAAATTTTTAATTATCTTTTTTATTTTATTTTTTAATTTCTTATTCTCATAAATCGATCTTCTAAATAAAGCATAGGAAAGAACTTTTTAGTACTTATTTTTCAATCCTCTAGGGATGATGCTCTACTCATTTACTTTATTACTTGATTGACTGGTGCACTTGCCATAGCTATAGATTAGCACGCATCAAATTTTTGGCACCATTGTCGGAGATTATGTCCAAAACAATATTAAAATTTTGATCCTAGCTTTACTTTAGAATTTTATTTTTAATTTTTATTATTATTTTATTTTTAAAAAATTTATGTTCAGTGCATGACACGTACTAGATATAGTAACTTACTACCTTTAGATCCAGAAATTGAAAAGACCATTAGAAGACTACAACAAGAAAGAAACATGGCAGCTGAAGATCCTAATGACATCAGTCTAGGATTGGATATGGCGATCAAAGGACAGCATTGTTAGATATATGTGCCCTAGAAGTCAGAACTGGCTGACACTTGTAATACACTTCTAGGGGCAAAATTATAATTTTAACTAATATCAATAAAATATGTTATTTTCTATCACATATGTGTATTTAGTGTCTGTGATACATCCTTTGAGTTAATGGTAATGATAATTCATATTTTCAAGAGTTGAAAATTTAAGACATGAATAATCATTATTAACTCATAAAATGCTCCCGACCATAGGATCATCACGAGGATGGTGATTGATCTGGAAGGTTGGTGTACAATCGCTTCTCTTTAGTAGATGAGTCTTGAGTCTATGATGTGGAGATATTAAAGCGAGAGTACAGATACTCGTTAGAGAACGAGGGCACTGAGCATGACCATCTCGAGTAGTCATTAGGGAGTCTACCTTCTCGTCAATGACTAACTCGATGCTGTAGTAGTATGTCTGGTTCTTTGATCTGAAGTGCATCGACAGTTTACCTTGAGGGTGTTATAGTTTGACTACACCATTACTCGATCTCCTAGCCATACGGAATCCTAAGGTGTATGTTGGCTATAGCATGTTCATTGTTGGAACTGGATGGCATCAAGATGGAATCTATCTACCTCGGTGGTAGAGGAGCAGCCCTATGATGATCATGAGAATCAAGTCCTGAAGCCCATAGCCATGGCAGAGTGAAATAATAGAAAGAGTTTCTATTTAGGTTTTCACATTAGACTTGAATCGAATGATTACATCATATGACAGAGACAAGGGTTTGACGAGTTCACCTTAACCCTAATCTGATCGGGGCTCAAGATAGAAGGACTTAATCACACAGGTAGCTGCATCAAGAGGTTCACATTTAGCTCTGATGGGTTGCCATCATATACTACTAGGTGTCACTGGTGGATTTTGGGAGCAATTAGAATGATTTAGATGATCGATCATTCTAACTGTTCGAATCAGAAGAGTTCGATGATGTCGATGATAGAGATCATGACATATCCCATTACCATATAGAACTGAACCTAATTGGGTCACATAAACAAAGGTTTGAATTTGGTGATCATCAATTGAACTGATCCAGTTCAATTGATCTGAATGAGATTCAATTAGGTTCAAGAAAATCATGCTAGCACTCGATTGAACCTAACGTTCTTCTTTTACTATCATAAATAAGTTGTCCTGACTGAGCCAAAGGAGTTTGTGCTCAATCAGAGGCCTTCATATGGTCTGACTGGAGGTTGTCCAAGTCAGAAAATGTTGTCTTATTTTGTAAGACATTACCTGCCATTTTTGATCACCTGCCATTTCTTGTTCTTTGACTTTGGTCAAAAGTTAACCTTTGACTGGTCAAATGTTGACCATTGACACTTTGACTTTTGTCCACGTGTCACGCACCTATTGGAGAGCTGGTGGGGGCTTGTCCCCCTATCAGAACTTGGCAAGGAGGAGGGTGCACACCATCCTAGGCGTGCGCCCAAGCTGGAGGCGCCCAGGAGTCCCTGTTGGATAGGGACTCCATCTCCTTTTTGGATTTCAATTTAGAGTTCTCCAAGAAACAACTTTGATAAGTCTTTAGGCTCCCTCAGGAGGAATCTAGGGGACTCTATTCCCACCAATCAGATTTAGATCTGATTTCATAAAGGGTTGTGATTAGTTGGGAAGAAGAGGAGTTGGATCACAGACAATCTATAAATAAGACCTATGCCCAACTCAAATTAAGTTTGAGAATTTAATTCCCCATTGCCCCAAGGCCTTTTCTCTCTTCCTCCTCCATGCTAAAGATCTTCTCCCTCTCCTCTCCATTTCTAAAAAGGGTTCTGGACCTTGGTTGGTGGCGATCAAATCAAAGAAAGGTGACTGAAAGCTAGAAGGCTTGCGCTGCTGCCATAAGGATGATTGCTGATCTCTCGAAAAAGAGTATTTGAAGATCTCCAGATCAGATCCAAGATTCTAATTTTGGAATTCTCCTTTCTTCTTCTTTTGTGGGAGGAGGTCGACGCCACCTAAGATCGTGATGGGAGACTCCAACACCGCTAGGATCACGAGGGAGAAAGAGGTCATAGTTGCCGAAATCATGAGAGAGAAGGTCAGACATGAGGAGGTCACGAGAGGGAAGGTCGCTAACCCCGCCCCTCTTCTATTTCCTCTGATTCTTTTTTTTCTTTTTCTTTTTTTTTTGAAAATAGGGAACTAAACTCCCTTCTTCTTCTTTTCTCTTTTTTTTTGGAAAATAGGGAACTGAACTCCCTTCTTCTTTGTCTTCTTCTTCTTCTTTTTGAAGTTGGCGCTGCCTGAGATCGTGAGGGAGATTGGTGGAATGCATGCACGAGAAGGACATCAGCTAGTTGGATCGCCTGAGCTGGGGAGAGGCCTGCGGACACCATTCTCTTTCCTCTTTCTTTCTTCTAAAAGTCAAAATTAAGAAGAGCCAAATGCGATTGCATATAGTGAGAATTGGAGTAACATTAAAAGTATATAGGATTCTGGTGTTAAATACGACTGAGTGGAAACCACTTGAGGTGATAAGAGATCAAACAAAATTAATAGCATGTAGAGTTTCGATAATAAATCCAACTTGAGAGTAGTATGTAGCAATTAAACATCAATCATCAATATGAATATACGATATTTGAAGAAGAGCCATAAAACTTCTTGTTAGTTGATGAGGATGATCCATTGTCCAGATGGTGCATGATAGTAGCTGAGATTTTGGATCTACATATCCCATTTAACAAAGCAATGTATGAAAAATAATAAATAGTTGCAGTAGTATCTAAGAAAATGGCACATCCCTGAGCTTAGAAAATATAGCCCTGATTTGATCCAAATAGGTAAACTTTGTGACCCATGGGAGTAATGAATAGAAATAATATCATAGTCTCGAATGAAGATATAATAAGTATAATAGTAGGATGCCAAAGTGACCGCCAACCCAAAAAAGTCTCTCTTCATTCTCCTCTAATTTTTTATAATACTACTTCATTTTTTTTTCTCTCTCTCAGGACCTTAGTCTCTTCATTTCATTTTGGATTTTAGAGGTTGCTTTTATTTTGCCTAGTATATTGTAGTGCAAATGAAGATCTCTCCTTTCTAATATTTGATTCTATCTAAAACTTAAGAAAATGGATGAAAAATCAAGAATATAATATGACTAAAAAGAGATTTGCATAATTATATTTCTTATCTGGATCTTGTGGCATTTTCTCCAGTTCAGATCATCCTTATGATGGTCTCCTTCCTTGCTTGGACCTTTTTCTCTAATTAAAATTTCTTCCTCATTCGAAGCCACCCAGTTTAGGCCTAGGTGGGAGAGTTTGAGGATGGACGCTAAATCCCATCGTTATTATCATCATTAGAGTAGTGCGATGGAGCTTCTCTCACTGGATGCTCATTTTCTTCCAAAATGGGCTAAAAGTGCCCTTCTTTTAGTGCCATTTGTTGATGCAGAAATCCATCTCGAGGTTGGATCACTGGAGTTGTGCGATGGCAGCAAGTTGATGATGATAGGACAGAGGTGGCCATACCTGCAAGAAAAGTCCTCAATTGGAGTTGGCTCTGACGGGGACCCTCCAACGCTCAAATCAATTTTTTATTCAACAGAGGAAAGAAGATGAGCATTTGGGAGAGAAGGATTGCATACCTTGGGGTTTCTCATCTTTCTCTTTTACAGAAGGGTCTGGAGTTTGTTAGGATGGGTTGTAGGTTGTTAGTCATGAGAGAGCAGTAGGTTGTTAGAGATATTTTGTTTGCCCACTAGAATATTCTCAGGAATCATATTAGATATTATCCTCTCATGGCATGTGGAGAGTGTGAATTCACAACCTGGAGCCAAGAGTAGAGACTTAAGCCTCTTGATGAGCTCAAGTTTGGCCTTAAATAGGACCTTGGCCACAGTCTTTCAAAGACCTTTATTCAGCCTTCATTATGACTTTGGCTTCTATCTCTTGATGAACTCAAGTTCGGACAAAAATAGGACCTCAACCACTACTTTCCAAAGGCCTTCAATTAGCCTTCATCATGACTTTGGCTTCCATCTCTTGATGAACTCAAGCTCAGCCTGACTTAGAACATCGACCACAGCCTTCCGAAGACCTTGAATCAGCCCATATTGTCATGTCTTCGGTTGGCATAAAAATCCCCCAACATGTACCTTGGGGTCCCTCTTTTTTTTCTTTTATAGAAGGGTCTAGAGTTTATTAGGATGGATTGTAGGTTGTTAGTCATGGAAGAGCAGTGGGTTGTCAGATATATTTTGTTTGCCCACTAGAATATTCTTAGAAATCATGTCTGGTATTATCCTTTCATGGCATGTGGGGAGAGTGAGTTGACAACCTAGAGCCAAGAGTGGAGACTTCAGCCTCTTGATGAGCTCAACTTTGGCTTGACTCAGGACCTGATCCTCAACCCTTTAAAGACCCTCAATTCAGCCAACATTATAACTGGCTTTCATCTCTTGATGAACTCAAATTTGGCTTGAGATAGGACCTTGGCCTCAGTCTTTAATGACCTTTAATTCAGCCTACATTATGATTGGCTTCCATCTCTTGATGAACTCAAGTTCGGCCTTAAATAGAACCTCGGCCATAGCCTTTCGAAGGTTTTCATCCTCATACGGAGATTAGGGAATAATCCTTGATGAACTCAAGTTCGACCTTAAGTAGAACCTCGACCACAGCCTTCCAAAGACCTTCATTCAGCCTTCATTGTATTTTTGGCTTCTATCTCTTGATGAACTCAAGTTCGATTGAAAATAGGACCTCGGCTACAGCCCTTCGAAGGCCTTTAATTAGCCTTCATCGTGACTTTGGCTTCCATCTCTTGATGAACTCAAGCTTGGCCTGATTTAGGACCTCGGCCATAGCCTTCTGAAGATCTTCAATTAGCCCATATTGTCATATCTTTAGTTGGCATAAAATCTAGGATACTGATCTGATCAATACTAAATCCTCTTTTATTTTTAGATTTATGTATGCATTATGATATGCTATCGATCCTAGATGTAGGGTTTAGTAATTAGATAACATGGTTTTATAAATTAAATAGTTTAATCTGCATCTTTTACTGTGATTTATTTCTAAAATATTTTAAAATTCAAGCATGAAATCCTGCATATTTTTCTATAGTGGTATCAGAGCATCTAGGTTATTTTATAACATGATCATATTTGTATTAAGATAAATTTAAAAATAAAACTTTAAGATCGCACATATTGATATAAGGTTGTCTTGCTGTAAGTTTTATCCCTTACAGTCGAGAGATTGCCCTAGTATGTACTGATCTATAAAATTAGATCATAAATAAGTTAGATATGATCTAAATTAATTTATGATTCATTATTATAATTTTAAATCTAAAATAAATAGATATTTGATCTATTATTGATTATTTGGATTAGATCTAAATAATGTAGGTTCACACATACTGATTATAAGATTGTCCTACTGTAAGGTTTATGCCTTACAGTGGAGAGGTTGTCCTAGTATGTGATGACCTAAATAATCTAAATCATAAATATATTATATAAGATCTCAAATAATTTATAATTTATTTTTAGATTTTAAATCTAAAATTAAATGATTTATGATCTAATTTTGATTATTTAGATGAGATCCATATGTTTCATATTTTGATCTAGATCTTCATGTTGCATATGTTGATATGTAGCTTCTTTTTTAATCTAATTTGTATATGTATGATATATAAGTTTTATAGAATTTAAATTATGAATTTAGTTTCTACAAAATCCTAGATTTGAAACTCTAGGATATGATTGAAACATTGAAACAAATCAGATCTAAAATCATGTATTGAATATAATTCAATGTAAACTGTTTATAATTTGAAAATGTTTCCAATGATCAAATCAGAAATTAGTTCTGAGATTCCATAAACCCAAACCCATAAGTCTTGAACTTAATTAAGAATTAAATGATTGTTTAGGATCTAGATTTGTGATTGTTTAGGATTTAGATTTGTGATTTGAAGATCCTAAGATAATTTCATAAAACATAGATTAAAGGATAATGGGTTAGCTTTGATCAGGTTCTTAACTGGGTTAGACTTAGGGTTAGATTAAATATGAACTAAGATAAAAAATTGATCAAATCTAATTAATAGTTAATTAGGATTAGATCATTTCTATAGATCAATTCAATAGTTGTAGTTGATCAAAGTCCATACATCTAATAAATGGATACTGATCGTGGCTCAATGGTTGAGTTGGAGACTTTAGGCAAACCAAATCAAAACTGATAAATCGATTGATGTCTAAGATAAGTCTAGCATTTTTAGATTGATGATTTTTAATTAGTAGCCCGCTTACCTGACCATTTCTGATGGTGTCCAAGGCAAGCCTTGGCAGACCCTCCCATCGATCTCACTTGCCTAGCCAATGTAGTTAACTAGATCTTGATTAGGTTGCTCATTGATTTGTGCTAACCCATGTCATATGAAAAATCTATGAGACTGATTTTATTTAGTTAGACTGATCTAGATGCCCATGGACTAAAATTGATCCTAGTCCTTATTGATGATTTGAGAAGTCAGTGGAAGAACTTGACTTGGTGCAGTTAATGGGCATGTCTTTTCTATCCTTAGATCATAAATAAATTATAAATCCTCTAAAATTATTAGGTCATTAAAATGATAAAGTTATGGGAATAACGGAATCATAGCCTTCCATTAAGGTGTTTGATAATGGGTCCATTAACTCAATAATCATTAGAGACCCAAAGGCCTAGTGCTTATTGACTAATAAAATTATCATTCATAATATGATAACTTGGAAGCGTCTCTCTAACGATGATTAAGTTGACCAACCAAAGTTGGACTTAATCATTTATTGGTTAGATGCACCAAGTATGATCATGTTAATGGTTGGATCTAACTGGATCATTACAGATGAGGCCAAAGCCTATTAATTAGATTTCTAGGGTAAAATTAAATTACTAGAAGTTGTTTGGAGAAATAATTGATTAATGAACCTATCAGTAGATGCACATGGATTGACCGACCAAAGTCAGGCTTGTGTGTAGTCTATGTGGATTCTAGTATCGGCTAGAAAATTAAAGTAATTCTTCAAATTAGAGGTAGAGGCTATCAATTTGAATAAAATAGTGGAAGAATCTTTAGACTAAAGTCCAACTTTCTAGGCTTTAAATAATTTATATACATTAGGTCATTGATCTCTTTTCTTCAGAATAAGGCTAAATCCTAATTACTCCAATCACTGTCAAACAGTGATGACTTATGAATCCAATTTCAATAATTAGTCTCAAAAGTTGAATTTGGTTCAACAGTATGAATGAATTCATATGGGGCTTCTAAGCCCAGTCAAAATAGTAAGTCCAATATTGATCCAAATTAGGTATAGTGCTTCTACTGTTAGAAGTAGGGTTATAGGAAGAAGAATTAACTTGCTTCTCTTGACCCCAATAGGCTGAACAAGAGAAAGGAGCAAGAGTTGCTTATCAAGAATGTTATATGATAACACCTTGAAATTTCTCTATTCTTCTACTTGGGTATCGAATACCGGTGGTCTTATACAATTCATTGCAAGGACTTTAGGTAAGTGGAATATTTGAAAATGGTAAGAGATTCCTGAACATTAGGAAAGGAAGTCCTATTTCAATCCTAGCTTTAGGAATTATCAAGCTTATTCATTTTGAGTGATTGTCGCTATTGTCCATCGTTTATGATAAATGTGATCTTTGTTGGCCTTTTGGTTAGAGATGGTTATCATTTATCAATAAAAAAGATTATTTTTATATTATTATGAATAATGTTACAATAATACATGGACAATAAAAAAATGGCATTTAATATTAATACAGCCTGTTAAGTGTAATGTATACATTTAATAAATACTCAAGTTAGATTATATCATGGATGTCTATATTTGGCATTATAAACTTAGTCATCTTGATAAGAATAGGATAAACAAGTTAGCTTGAGTGAAAAACTCGACATCAATGGTTGTAAGTCATTGATAACTTATGAGTCTTGTCTTCTTGGGAAGATGACAAAGTCACCATTTACTGAAAAAGATGGAGCTGATAAAATTCTAAATCTTATACATAGTGATGTATGTGGACCTATGAACTCAAGTGCTAGAGGAAGATATCAATATTTCATTACAGACGACCTATCTGAGCATGGGTGCATCTAGCCTGAATCATTTAAAATTTTCAAACGATTCAATAATAAAATAGAAGAACAAACTAGAAAAGGTGTTAGAACTTTTTGATCAGATCGAAAAGATGAATACTTATTCAGTAAGTTTGTGACATATCTAGGAGAGAATAGAATTCTCTCTCAGTGGACTTCTTTTCAGAACACAGTGTATCAAAAAGAAAAAATTGAACTTTGTTAGACATGGTTCAATCCATGATAGAATTCACTAGTCTGCCTGTTTCAGGATTATACTCTCATGACTACTTGTTTTACTATAAAAATTTAAACCAAGTAAATCTATTGTAAAGACTCCATATGGGATATGGATTGAACATAGACCTAGACTCTCTCACCTTTGGGTTTGGGGTTGATCAGCCTATGTCATAGGTTTGCACACGAATAAACTTGGATTTTGATCCAATAGGTATTTAAGGGTTATTAATTCTACCATGCTGAAGAGCATAAGATGTTCATCAGTAATAAGATATTTCTTTTGGAAAGGAGTTTCTTAGAGAAGGAACTATGCCCATCAAATTGAACTTGAAAAAGTTTGACTGGTAGAAAATGAATCGATACAATCTAGTAAACCTATAGAACTGAATTTGATTAGATCAAACTTGGAGCTCATTCAAGTGGCACCTTTAAGGAGATTCGGTAGAGTATCGTATTAGCCAGATAGATACTTAGTATCTTAGTCTGAGATGGCGAACCTATTGAGCTCGATGAGAACAACAAGGATCCAATCACCTATAGAGATGCAATGCAGAGGTCTAACTCTGAGAAGTAGCTTGGAGCCATATAATTCAAATTGAAGTCCATGGAAATCAATAGTGTGTGGACACTAGTTGATTCACCATAAGGGATAAAATCCATTAGGTGCAAATAGATTCTCAAAAGGATCAGAGTAGCACAGACGGAAAGATAGAGATCTATAAAATCCATCTAGCTATCATCTCAGAGTTTGAACATACATTTTGAATATATGTCTTTGTTATGAATAAAGACAAACCTTGCATTTGTAATTGGGCAAAATATTCTATAGTATTATTTCTTGTGTTGTCTGTGGATGAATTTTCTTAATCAAAAATGGCATTTCAGCATTGCAAGGAATAAAGATTTGGCTGTCATCTAATTTCTTCATGTTCAAAGATCATATATGGTATACTCACTAAGGGTAGTGAGGAGATACCAGTCTGATCCAAGTAAGAACCACTAGAAGATTGTATAGACAATTCTTAAGTATTTGAAAAGTATTAAGATCTAGTGACTTAAATATGGGATACTGACTTAAAACCTGTGGATGTTTTAATTTCAGTTTTTAGTCAGATCAAGATGATAGCAAGAGAGTGTCAGATCATATCTTAATTATAAGAGCAATCTACTAGAAAGGTTCCAAGCAGGATACTGTAGCCTATTCAGTTAGTGATATAAAGTACATTGATAGGTATGCGATGTTGTCGTTAAGACACCGTGTTTATCAGTTTAATCCAACTTCTTAAAATAATTAAAAATATGTAGATAGCAGTGAGTCAGGTCGAATCCACAGAGAAGGTAGTATTTTTAGATTTGAAATTTTTGATTTTACAAAAGAAAAAAAAAAGAGAAAAGTTTTGGGATTAGAAGTGAAGTCGAAAAATAAAAAAATTAAAAATTAAAAGGTACGGGAATTTAAACTTGGTACTAAGATCTACTAGTTAGATCTTAGCATCTACTTGCAATAAAATAAAAAGTAATAATTTAAAGTATAGAAATTAAATAAAAATAAAAAGCATGAAATTAAAGAGCATAAATATTACATTAAAAAGTTCATAATTTAAATACATAAAATAAAAATAAAACAAAATAGAGTGATCTCTGATCTTGGATCGGCATCGGTGGAAAGATGGTGTAGAAGCCTAGCTCTTCTTCTTGGCACCCATTGCTTTGAAGCAGCTATTAACCCATAGCCTAGCTTCACCCTGTACCAAAGCTTCACCTTGATCGGAGATGTTGATTTTTGAAGGCCCGGGATCCTTTTTATAGAGCTAGGGAGGCTAGATATTTTTTTCTGGAGGCAATGTGGGACTAAGGGTTGTTTTAATCATGAAAATAGGAAGAAATCCAAGTGAAATTCGGATTAAAATAGCCCCTCTTGAGTTCTTTTAATTCTAGCCATTGGATGGTGATCCGATTCTTTCAAAAATACCAAAAATGGACATGTAATGGCTTAGATCAAGTCCGATTAATTTTTGGCCATTGGATTGCGCTTGATGGAGGAATTTAGGCCGTTGATCACATGCCTGAGAGTTTGATCACCGTCGGGAGCCTTCTAAACCATCGGATCGAAGATGGAATCAAGTGCTGCCATCCGATGGCGATCTAGGTGAAATTAGCAACTAGAAAAAATCTTGATCATCCGATCTTGACCGCAAACAACCACCACTGCACGATCATGCATTTACTATTCCCATGGACCGTGTGGACCGATCACATCGTGCACCGCAACCAATCAGCACCTTTTATTGACAGATGAAAAGACCAAAATGCCCTATGAGCTGTGATGAATTTGTTGTAAATTCTTTAGGGGTCTAGGTCCACCACGTGGTAAACTCTGATTCGCCGGTGTCTACTGAGTTGGTGGTCCACACTGTGTTGTAGACCGACTGATGGCTTCTGGGCTTGAGTCAGCTAGCATGGATGATTTGGTGCACTGGCTTGGTCAGCTTGGCTTGACGCATTTGGATGCGCCGGTTGCTGCGGCATGACGGCTTGAGCCATTTGAGCCGTATGTTATTTTTCAAATTTTTTTATTTTATTTCTTTAGAAATTCATATCCTTTCTGTTTTAGCTCCGTTTTGCTTCAAACTTATTTTGTTATGATCAAAAAAATGAGCTCTTTCCACTGATTATAAAATTTTATTTTCTTATTTTTATTATTTTTTAATTTATTTTTTTAATTAATAAAAATTTAATTTCTCAAAAATTATATATAAGTTGATTAATAATTTTTAAAAATTAATATAAATTAATTGATAAATTAATATTTTTATTGATGAATTTATGGTACTTATCACACCCCCCAACTTAAGCTTTGCTCGTCCTCGAGTAAAGAAAGAATTTAGTTTTAAATACCTTTTAACTTTAGAGTTTCGAATTTTACCTAAGTAGTTTTCAAAATGGCCATTGATATTCAGTAGAGCTTAAATAAGACATATCATTGGGGTATTAATACTTATCAATAGAAAAATTAAGTAAAAAATATTAAATTTTTCAGAACTTTTTTTAAATTATCCCACCTTTATCTCTGATTTGTCTAAACTTTCATATAGGCAAGTGTATTGCTACTTCCATCCTTCATTTATTGATTTTTTATTTTTATATTATCCACTTTTTAATGCGAATATCATTGCTTACTTAGGGAATGGGATCCGATTGCTTGGTGGAAAACCAATTTTTTTTTTTTAACATTGTATCACTATTGAGTGTCTTAACCCCTTAAGCTTTCTATTTGATCCATGTAGTGAGTCTTGGGCCAATGACTTTCAAACCAGTTGGCTTTAGGGCACTAGGTATAGAATACCCCTCGGGCTTACTAGCTCGAATCAAACAGACTACGAGTTAAGACTAGCTTTACAACGAGCTTTTTTGCTCTTCCCACCTTTTGATGCGAAACTCAATGCTTGCTTAGGCAAAGAGACCCGATTACTCAGTGAGAAGTACTTGAAAACTATTTTATTAAAATAAATTTTTATATCAAAAAATGTATAGTTATCCTACACAAGCTTATAAAAAATAGACTTTTCTTTGATGCTAGTAGAAATAATTAGAAATGCTCCAAGAAAAAACTTTTTATGTTCTAAACTTAACTCTTTATTGAATTTTCTTAATACTTGATTCCTCAATATCTCACAGATTCTCTAATCTATGCATCAATTTTCTTTTAAAAATGCTTCGTTTAATTCAATTCTTAAGCATAATCAGGTGTCTAAATACTAAATACTAACTTTTTTGAGGACTTAAAATTTTAAAATTTTTATTTTTCTCTCCCCCTAATTTAATCAATATTGTCCTCAATGGAGAAAAAAAATAAAGGATGCAATAAAGAACATGAAAGAATACACCTGACTCATATTTTTGGTCCACCACATGTCTTTGAAAATTTAAGCTCTCCCTCCAACTTATTCAAATTATCCTAAAAAAAAATAAACTAAAAAGATAAATTAGATAAAAACTAAATATTGGTTGCCTCCCAATAAGCGCTAAATTTACCATCTTCAGCCAGATACAATGCAGCTTACTGTCCTGTGTCAAATATTGGATTGACAAATTCTAATGGTTCTAGATTGCCAATCTCAGAAAGTTGATTTATAATCCTATTATTGATATATTCATTATTAATTTTAGGGATATAATTTGTGATCCCATTCTCAGACCCATGTTTATTAAGAATTTTTCCTATTTATTTTTCTAAAATGCTCATGAATGGAGCTTTTGTATTAGGAGTTAAGTTTGATTCAATGGGTGCTGGAATGGTGACTAAAGACGGTTTTAATTCTGAAGGTAAATTATTATGGTCTTGCTTAAACAACTCCATTGACATTTCATTACATGCCTCTTGGTTTTTGTAAGAAGAACCGACTTCTAGGGTTGAAGGAAATAGAACATTAGGTTTATAAGTCTCGAGTAAATCATCTATTCTCTTTTCCTCTTTTTCTATCTCATTTAAACTGAAACTAGCATCAGTACTAATTCCTGGCTCGGGTTCTTTTTTGTGGTTAGTCTCAGTACTAACCAGTTCCTCTAAATTTTTATTTTGGCTAGCATCAGTACTAGCCTCTCTCACCTGGTCTTGGTATGGGTCCATAAGAATCCTATAGCTTTTAAGTTCAAGAATTACTTTGGTATTCTCAAATTGGGGATTCTTAGGTGAGACGCTAAATTGATAACTTGGTCCAGGTGATTGGTGGACATTAGATGGGTTGTTTGAAATTGGTAGGTTCGGTGGTTGATCTAGTTCTCTCCTCGTATTAGACTCAACTAATTATCCTATTTGAGCTTCTAGCCTAGTGATTGATTGTTGTTGAGTCAGAATTAATTATTGAAGTTGATTGAGTTTATTGTTGGCTAGATTAGTCTGTTGAGGAGGTGGGTATGAGGGCTGATTATGATGTGGTGGCTGGGTAAACTGACTAGGCTGGCCATTATTATAGGCATAGTTTTGGTATTAGGGCTTATTTTGATAGTTTTGGATAGGTAAAATTTGGGTTTGAGCCTGAGTCTGTTGGGATGTCCAAGAAAAATTATGGTGGTTGCTTTAATCTGGATTATATGAATTTAAAAATGGATAATTAATCAATTTAGAGTATCCTTGAGTAGCTTGAACTTGTTCTTGGATAAAATATGAAAACTGTGCAGTCATAAGACATTCACTCACATGATGGGTTGGGCTAGCACAGATTGAATAAATCTCTAGATAATTAGAAGATGATGTAAATTGTGCAGGAGATTGTTGACCTAAGATGAGGAGTTGATCTATTTTTTGAGCAAGAAGGTCAACTTTATCTAATTTTTGGACTATTAGGTTCAGATTAGCCATTTGATTATTATGGTTGGGTTCAACTAGATCAGGTAAAGTAATTTCCTACCGTATATGTATTAGTACAACCCTAACGTATTGTTCAAAATTTTTTTTTATATTTTCTTTTTATATTTTTTATTATTTTATTATATTAAAAATTAATTATTTTATTTATTAATAAAATAAAATAAAATTATTATTTTTAATATTTTTTTAGTTAGTTTAATTTAATTTTTATTTAATTTTATTTTATTTTATTTTTAGAGGAGAAAGAAGAAGAAAGAAAGAAGAGTTCTAAAGAAGAGGTCCTAAGGAGTCCTAGAACTACGAAGAGAGAAAAGAATTAGGTTTAATTAGGTTTGATGTTGGTTAGCAATCAAGTTGGTCAATCAATTCTGACTAAGGGTTATCCTAAATTTAGACAGCTCCTAACTATCAAGATCACCTTCAAGCCCTCCAAGTGTAGGATTAGCCAATCAACTAGCTAGGTAAGTGTAAGGTCTGTGGGAGTCCCCCCGTTGCTTGCCTTAGACACCAATTGTGCTTAACCAGGTAAGCTAATGAAATCAATTAGAAACCACCTTCCTTCAGGCCCAGTCGTCCTTGAACCACTTTCCTAGACACCAGTCAAATTGACTAACTCTAATCTGGTTCAACTCTTAGGGTTTCTTATCCTATTGAGCTCGAGTTCCTAGGGTTGATGTCTAATTGATTTTAAAATTATAGTTTCAGATCAATGCAGGATGCTGGTTGATTGTTTGTGGGCCATGGAAGGATGATCAAATCTCCATCTTATCTTGTTTAATTGGGTTGTGCCCTTAATTTGATTTAATATGAATATGCACAAAAAATTTTCAATCAAAAGATTCTATGCAATTTAAACTAGATGCATGCAGCTAATTGAATTCTGAAAGGCTTACCTTAACTTCAGCAATCATCAAAAAAAATAAAAATAAAAATAAAAATAAAACTAATATGATGCATGCTTTAAACAATTAAGATTTCTAATACTATCATAAGATTTTTAATTAGATTTAAGTGAATATATTTTTTTTTAAATTTAATTTTAAAATAAAATAAATAAATAAATAAAAAGGACTAGGGTTAGGATTGATCTCACCAAGCAAAACTTTTGGTTCTTTTTGTTCTTTAATCTCTTTTTTTATAAAATAATAAAAAAATTAGCAAGCAATATTTATAAGAAAATAAAAATTTTGTTTATAATTTATTTATAGAAAAATCAAAGAGATCAAAAATTTAATGTCCGTGCTTTTTTCGATAATGGCACAAAAAACTTGATAGATACGTGATGTTGTCGTTAAGACACCGTGTTTATCAGTTTAATCCAACTTCTTAAAATAATTAAAAATATGTGGATAGCAGTGAGTCGGGTCGAATCCATAGGGAAGGTAGTGTTTTTAGATTTGAAATCTTTGATTTTACAAAAAAAAAAGAGAAAAGTTTTAGGATTAGAAGTGAAGTCGAAAAATAAAAAAAATAAAAATTAAAAGGTGCGGGAATTTAAACTTGGTACTAAGATCTACTTGTTATATCTTAGCATCTACTTACAATAAAATAAAAAGTAATAATTTAAAACATAGAAATTAAATAAAAATAAAAAGCATGAAATTAAAGAGCATAAATATTGCATTAAAAAGTTCATAATTTAAATACATAAAATAAAAATAAAATAAAATAGAGTGATCTCTGATCTTGGATTGACATCGGTGGAAAGATGGTGTAGAAGCCTAGCTCTTCTTCTTGACATCCATTGCTTTGAAGTAGCCATTAACCCATAGCCTAGCTTCACCCTATACCAAAGCTTCACCTTGATCTGAGATGTTGACTTTTGAAGGCCTGGGGTCCTTTTTATAGAGCTAGGGAGGCTAGATATTTTTTTCTGGAGGCAATGTGGGACTAAGGGTTGTTTTAATCATGAAAATAGGAAGAAATCCGAGTGAAATTTGGATTAAAATAGCCCCTCTTGAGTTCTTTTAATTCTGACCATTGGATGGTGATCCAATGCTTTCAAAAATACCAAAAATGGATGTCTAATGGCCCAGATCAAGTCGGATTAATTTCTAGCCGTTGGATTGCGCTTGATGGAGGAATTTAGGCCGTTGATCACGTGCCTAAGAGTTTGATCACCGTCGGGAGCCTTCTAGACCATCGGATCAAAGATGGAATCAAGCACTATCGTCCAATGGCGATCCAGGTGAAATCAACAATTGGAAAAAACCTTGACCGTCCGATCTTGACCGCAAACAACCACCACCGCACGATCGTGCATTTACCGTTCCCATGGACCGCATGGACCGGTCACATCATGCACCACAATCAATCAGCACCTTTTATTGATAGATGAAAAGACCGAAATGCCCTATGAGCCGCGATGAATTTTCTATAAATCCTTTAGGGGTCTAGGTCCACCACGTGGCAAGCTCTGATTCGTCGGTGTCTGCTGAGCTGGCGGTCCACACTATGCTGTAGACCGATTGATGGCTTCTGGGCTTGAGTTGGCTAGCGTGGATGGCTTGGCGCATCGGCTTGGTCGGCTTGGCTCAACGTGTTTGGACGCGCCGGCTGCTGCGGCATGGCAGCTTGAGCCGTCTGTTATTTTTCAAATTTTTTTTTATTTTATTTCTTTAGAAATTCATATCTTTTTTGTTTTAGCTCTGTTTTGCTTCAAACTTATTTCATTACGATCAAAAAAATGAGCTCTTTTGATTGATTATAAAATTTTATTTTCTAATTTTTATTATTTTTTTAATTAATAAAAATATGAATTTCTCAAAAATTATATATAAGTTTATTAATAATTCTTAAAAATTAATATAAATTAATTGATAAATTAATATTTTTATTGGTAAATTTATGGTACTTATAATACATCATGGTATATTGTGCTACCATGTAAGCTGTGTAGTTACTGAGGTTCATTAGTAGGTTTGGAGTGACACCCACCATCGATGGTCCAGTCCTATCGTAGCACTGGAGCCATAGCTCAGGCTAAAGAACCAAAGGATCAGCATATTTTGCATCACTTTCACTTTAAATATTAGATCTAAGTGACGTTGACCTTTAGAAGATCGATAGAAAAGAACTTGACCGACTCATTTGCTAAGACCTCAAAACTAATGAGTTCTACGAACTCAAGTGGAAGATAGGATATTTGATATTCTTCTAATTATCTTTAGTTCAAGTGAGAGTTATTGAAAAATAGTTTCTAAAGTCAATCATCTAAGTGGTAGATGATTGAAATTAGTATATGAATTATCTAATAATAATAGTTATTTGGCTAGTTCATTATAAAAGTTTTATCTTTCTTAAATGAACTCCTAAATAATGATGAAGTTCTTAGAACCATAATCAACTGATAAAGAAGGATTTATCAAATGGTTCTTAAACTATTCATGATCAAATGATAAATTATTAACATGGATGATAACTTATCAATTGTAGGTCGCTGTATACCATATGCATTGGTTGTCCTCATAACCAAGTGATGTAGAGACACTGGTATGGCATCCAGGTGAGATGTAGGAGTACATCTATACTGAACGTGATCAATGTAGCACTCTACTATCAAGAGTAGCTAGCTAAGGCCAATGGATATAAGTATCCCTTGAACCTGAGATCACCATGGTGACTTGCAAGCAACTCACTATATTTTGATGGTGGACTGCTTGTACTTTTAATATAAGTTCAAAAGATTTTTGGATATAATCAACTACTTATAGAGTCGGTGTGTGAGTTAAGATGGGATTGACCACTCTTGATTAACTTCAGAAAAAGAATGACTCATTGTGTTTTAATTTAGCAAAACCTAGGCCTGGGTAATCCTCGTGAGGAGTCATGAGATTTGCAAAATTTTGACACATAATAGAGATAACTTGTATAAGTGTTGACAGCTTACTTAAAGTCATCTTGAGCATTATTGATCGTAGGAATGAATTATATGACAACCATAGGCCAGGGTTCTAAGAATGTTGCTTTGCATACATTCGACCTATCCAAATATCGGGTACCATTGCTAGATAGTCATTTTGATTGATACAAAAATTGGTTTCTATGCTACCAGCTTAGGTTTGAACCTATGGGGTCACACACATAAGAGGTTGTAATCTAATCAGATGGTTGATCGATGATTGAGAATCATTCTAAGGTCAAACAATCAATGCGATTGATGTTTGACCTAATGCAAGTGTTGCAGGAGGATCGATTAGCAATTAGATTGCTAATTGACTCAATTTGATTGAACAATTAGGCTAAGATCAAGTTTAATTGAATTATATTTAATTAAAATTAATTTAGACTTAATTGGATTAAGTCTAATTGGTTTATTGGATAAGCCAATTATGAGGGAGAACAAGTCCCTATTCGACTAGGACTTGAGTGTATCTAATTTCTAATTTGATTAAAAATTAAATTAAATTTAAATATGATTTAAATTTAATTTAATTAGACTTTTAATTGGATTAAAATTGTCTATTAAAAGGTTGACTCAAATCTAATTAGAATGAAATTTATTTTGGTTTGACCTAATCTTAATAGAAGAGTCCTAGTTAGACTCGGACTCCTATTTTTCCTTGCACCGAAGATCTCCATGCCCCACTTTTATTTCCAGATTTCTACATGAATTATTCCTCACCTAAGAAAGGTATTCCATGCCCTAATATCTGGTGGATTTCAAATATATATTTGACTTGTTCAAATATGGTAATTGGTTTTGATTTGAAATCAACTTGATAGAGTCCCATATTGTTAAAAGACCTCTTCCCATCTTGTGCCAAAAATTCCCCATGCCAACCAGATTTTTTGTTGCCCTTTTTGTTTTGTTTTGTTCATGGAATAGAGGGATCTCATGCCTAAAAAAGTGGGAAGGGGCATCCAAGAGTTGGATGCCCCATTGGACTCCTTAAAATCCTCCTTAAAACTAGTTTTTGACCTAGTCAAGGGAGGATGTTATAGGATGCCTCCTTCCAATGTTTTTGGGCATCAAAAATTCTAAAAATTCCATGAAAAATAGAAGAGAAAGAGAGGATGGTGTGGGAGGTTTGACGCACCAATTAATTTGGAGAAGGTCCTTTCTTTTAGACATCAAATGTTGATATCTTGAAGGGACAAAGGTAAGAGAAGATTGTCTTCTCTTGTTTTTCTTTTAAGTATTTTCTTTCTTACTCCTCTATGTATTTTTATGTGATAAAAAATTTGAGAGAGAGAGAGAGGAAGAGGGCATGGGAATAAGTGCTCCAACGTATTGGGGCATGGTGGTCCCTTTTGACATGATCTAATCATGTCCTGATGAGAGAAGAAGAAGAGAAGAAAGATCTTCTCTTAAGATTTCTTTGAGAACCCTTCTTCTCCATCTTTTGTGGGTTTTTTTTCTATGAAAAAAATTAGAGAATATTAGATTTAGAATCATGAGAAAAATCTATAGGAGAAGGTCTCCTCTTATGCTAACATAGAGATATTTTTAGGACATTAATCGTTGATGTCTTGAAAGAGAAGATCTATCTTCTCTTAGGATATTTTTTCTTATTTTTATTTTTTGATTTTTAGAAGATTCAAAGGTTGGATTTCTCCTTTATTCCTCCTCTTATTCTTTACCTTTTGGAGTGTCCTAGAGATTTGAAGAATATTTTTTAGATTAATCATCAGGAGGGATCCACGAGAAGTTAGCACTTCGAGTGGATCTTCATTTGACGAACCTCCAATCTTTGTTGCAGCTTCATGTGGACTTTCTATAGAGGTCGAATGCATTTGTGGCTCCAAGCAGTAAGGACAATATTAAGAATCAACCATAGAGTTCTCGACCCGCATGAAGGTAAGAGATTTGATCTCTTCTTCACCTAGATGTGATCTAGGATTTGATCTAGAACTATTCTAGATCTAGGATATTGATCTAATCAAAATCAAATCTTCTTTTATTTTTAGATTTATGTATGCATTATGATATGTTATAGGTCCTAGATATAAGATTTAGTAATTAGATTACATATTTTTGTAGATTAAATAGTTTAATCTGCATCTTTCGCTGTGATTTATTTCAAAAATATTTTAAAATTCAAGCAAGAAACCCTACATATTTTTCTATACATCTTTAGGTACATCCATCTCAAAATAGTTTTCAGTTTATATATTAGGCTATTCTATAAAGATTTCATGAACATTGGAGCTCTCAGCCATATATTGTTCTTTTGAGTTAATTATAGACTGACTAGATAATTCTTCCTCTTTCCAACTATTAAGTGTAGCAGTTAGTTGACCAACTTAGATTTCTAACTTTGCTATTAACTAAGTTTGAGAGTGGATGATCTTGGTGTTCATTTTTAGCCCTTCTAATATGTGTAAAACATTATCTTCAAATATCGAAGTATAAGCACTTGAAGAGGGTTGCTGAATATTTTAATATTAGTACACTGTATAAGTTTTCTCTGGATATCTAGGTTCATAATTAATTACTAGTTGTGGTGTCCCTAAAAAATTTGGATAGTTTCCCCAACCTAGATTATAGGTGTTAGGAAAAGAATTATAATGAGTAGTCTAGGTTTGGGTTTGGTAAGTTTTCTTATGTGCAAATTTCAAAGGTCGATATGCAATTGGACATTCACTAACCACTTGAACATATGTCACATACATGTAAAGGTGAGGTAGGAGAGTGTCTCATATTCAATAGACAGTCAAGTTTCTAGGACAACTCATCTATCTTATTATGGATATCTATGGAGTCTCTAACCTCATAGATTCCATCACTATTAGGTTCATACATGGATGTATAGGAGTTATAGATATAAGGAGTAAAGTATTCTCTCAATTGGCTAAAGAGTGCAGCTAGGATTTTAGATTTGTTAGCTCTAAAAGTTTATTCAATTTCAAGATCTAGGGGTTGAATTTTGGGTCATGATGAACAATGCCCAAGTAAACACCCTACAATTATACCTTAGAGCAAATACAAAAAGTTATTATTTTTTAAAATTTTTTAATAAGATAAAAAGAGATGAAAGAAATTCTAAAGATGAGAGTCTAGAGAATCCTAAATCTAAGAAATAGATTAGAGGTGTTTAATTAGGTTTTAACATTTTTGTTAGTAATCAAGTTAAACAATCAATCCTGACTAAGAGTTATCCTAGATCTAGATAGCTCCTAACTGCTAAGATCACCTTCAAGCCCTTCAAATAAAAAATCAGTCACTCAACTAGCCAGGTAAGTATAAGGTCAGTGGGAGTCTTCTCATTATTTTTCTTAGACATCAATTGTTAGGGAGGTAAGCTAATAGAATTAATTAAGTAACCACTTTCCTTCGAGACATGATCTCTAAACCACTTGCCTTAGACACCTATCAAACTGACTAACCCTAACCAAGTCCAATTTTTAGGATTTCTTATCCTATTGAGCTTGAATATTCTTTGGGGCCAATATCTAATTAATTTTAAGAATTAGAATTTAAGTTAATGCAATATGAAGGTTTATGACTTTTGGACTAAGGAAGAATGATCAAATCCTCATCTTATCTTATTTAATTGGATTTAGTACCCTTAAAATATCTTATAAAAATGAGATGCAAAAAGTCAAGATGTCCAAGTTAAGTAAGATAATTAAACTTAAATTAATTAATTTTACTTGTTAGGTTCTATAATTAGGTCTCTAATCCTCCAAATAACTTATACAGTGTCAGTATAAATTTTTTAATTTTATTTTTTAATTTTTTAATTTTTTAATTTTTAAATTTTTTTATTTTTAAATTTTTTTATTTATTTTTTTTATATATTTATTTATTTTAATTTTTTAAAGTAACTAAATCATAATCCCTAGTAATGGTGTCAAAATTTGATCGCTATCATAGGTGGTCAAAAATAAAACCTAACTCACTACTATATAGATAGGATGAGTCGAGATCGTATCCTCAGGAATCATATTAATTATGTTTAAATAATTTAAATTTAAATTAAAAATAAAATAAAAATTAATTAAAAAACTATTTAATTTAATTAAAAAATTAGTAAATAAATAATTTAAATAAAGATTGTGTTGAAAGTATGAAGATAGATTGTGAGGATCTCAACTGCTTTCTAGTTTTGACAACTGGTATTTTTTTTAATATGCTTAAATTGATATCTAATCAATAAAGATATAATCTATCTTAGAGAGTATAGTCTATACCCTTGGATCATAGCCCATCTCTTAAAGTTATAGGCTAGTGTAAATTAATTTACTTGTAATAAAAAGAATTAATCTAAAGATAATCTATCCCAAGAGCACGAACCATATCCATAGATCACGGCTTGTCCTAAGGGTCATAAACTATTTCAGATCAATTTTATGTAGAAAAATAAAGATAAAAAAATATAATAAAAAATAGTCTTTATTGCATATTAAAAAATACAGAAGATGAAAAAATAGAAAATACCATCAAATGGGATCACAATGATCTCCTAAGAATAAGATAAACTAGCCAGCCATCGAGAAGCTTCTCGTTGATATCTTCATCCTGAAGCTTTGAGGAAAAACCTCGATAGCAGTTGGGTATAGAGATTAGGAGCAAGAGAGAGGATTTGAGGAGAAATAGGCTTAGATTTATGGAAGAAAGAAAGAAGAGAGAAAGAAGAAGGCTTTGGAGAGAGAGAGAGAGAGGAAGAGAGGGCTGGCTATTTAGGCTATGGCATGAAGAAGGGCTTGATCCCCCTAAGAGGAGGTTGATAGATCGATCAATTGGCTTAGGATGATTTTTATAGAGGTGAAAACAAGAGAATTTGAGTTAAAAAGGGAGAAAACCTATGGCAATCGAGTCTGGATCAAATTCTTGATGCCTGTGTTAATTCCCAGCTGCTAGATCAGGTTTAAATGGTTCAGATTGAGTCAAAATCCATCGCTCATAACTTCATCAGGGCCTAGATTAATTTAGAGCCATTGGATCTCTTCATTAGGTGATTTCTGACCATTGGATAGCACCTAGGGTCTCCCGAATCAAATCAGAATCTATGTTTGGCCTTTGGATCTTTACCAGTGTGAACATGGACCATCTAATGGTGCAAAAGCACTGGGCACTATTGAATTGAACCAGAAAACCATGTGGGCTATCGGATCTTGATAGGGATGAATGCTTGCAATCTAATCATGCAACCACCATTGATGCATCACCCAAAGACTGGATTTATTGAAGACCTTACCCAATCGTATCACACTATGCTTGCTGAATTGATGATCCTACCCCTTTAAGCCACATGACATTTTTTGTGAACCCTTTAAAGGTCCATGTTTGCCACATGCCGGCCACTGATTGGCCATGCTTGCTAAGCTGGATGGTCTATGCCTGACTCCATGGACTAGCCGGACAGTCCACCATACACCGGTTAGCCTAATGGGCTAGATTTGGGTCTATTTTATTATTTTTTCTTTATTTTTTTCTTTTTTTCTTTGAATCTTCATTCTGAGTCCATTTTAAGTCTGATTTGCTCCAAATTTTCTTTATTTTGATCTATAAATTAAATTTTTTGATTAATTATCCTTTTTTCTATAAAAGATAAGTATAAATATTAATTTTTTAAAAATAAAAATAAATTTATTAATAAATTAATATTTTTATAAATATATTTAATATGTTTATCAATATCCAACCAAATATTTCAAGAAAGCTGTCATATGTCTTTATAGCTAAATATTTAAAAAGAACTTTAGTTTTAATCAATTGATATCAAACAGCTTACTATTTTATCTTATATTTGATTGATTTATCTTTTGACAAAAAGCGAAGAATATCTTTTTTTCAAATCTGATTTTGCACAGCTATATTCTTGATATAATATCATTTAAGATAAATTCAAAAATATATGCTTTTTTTGAACCTAATTACTTGACATTTCTTAAGAAAAGGAAGAGATGATCTTTTTGAGGAATAACTAAAAATCTCTTTATGATTTGCCTTGACTAATTTGCTAATATCAATTCAAATTGATTTATCATTCTAAATTTCAAAACTATTTGATTTGAAATGATTCATCTTTATCAATTCAAACTTATAATAATTAGTATCTAGTTGAATTTGAAAAATTTTAACTTTGATAAATGAATTTGATTATTATAGAGAAATAAATTTAATAAATATTCTTTTCAAATCTCTGATTGGTATCAAGAAATTTTTTTTAAGAAAATTATCAATTGATTTGAATCTTAAAGCAATTGGTATCAAGAGAAGCTTTTCAGAAATTTATCATAATTGATATCATAATTCTTATAATTAGTATCAAATAGTTGATTCATGCCTTCAATTTCATCACTTTATTTTTTAGCAAAAGAAAGGTATACTATGTCTAAAATTTGAATTTCGATGGCTATATTCTTGTTATTACATCATTTGAGATAAATTCTTGTGATATACTTTTGAATGATCTACTTTAGTATTAAAAAAGAGAGAAGTATTTTTAAGACTATATTTTTCAAAAAAAATTCATGTCTATTAAATCTTTAAATCTCAAAGTGATTTTTTTGCTAAAATTTTAGTTTTAATATTCAAAATACCTAAAATTGAAAAGTACCATAGTTATCTCCTAAATATATTATCGAAATTGTATTTTTTGAAAATGGCTTTATTTGCAAAACTAAGGAGGAGAAAACATTAAAAAAATAATTAGTTAATTGAAATACTTTTGAACTTGAAAATCTAAATTTGAAATTTAGGGAATTTGAATTTAAAGATTAAATTCATGTTAAATGTGCTTAATTCGAAAGAAAAAGAAGAGGAAAAGTTGAAAAGTAAAATTATCCAGCATTAAATAAAAAAATAGGAGGAAAATAAATTATTAAAATATAAAAAAATAAATTTTCTAGTATTTAATCTAAAAAATAGGGGGAGAAATGCTTTATATACTTTATCTTGATTTGATTGAAATTTTTGAATAACTTGTATGGAGGAAAATGAATATATACTATTGAGCTTTCATGTGCTTTTAATCCTTTGACTTGTGTAATTTAATTGATTAATCATCCTTAATAATTAATTGGAACTAAATTGAATTTAAAACATACTCTTACTCTAAGAAATGATTTTGATGTGTACTTCAAATTTTGAAATATATTTAAAAATCTAAATATAATACAGGATTTTTGAAGTGCCTCAAGAAATCTTTATAAAATTATTTTTATCTAATCAATTTTTGCTTAAGAAATAAATTTGAAAAAGGTACTCTCATTTGCTCTAATACTGTTATTGATTTGCTCGATACATTTTTGATACATGCCTTTTTTGAATTTAATTGATTGATTTTTATTAGGAAAAGGAAAGAATGAACATTGAACTAGATGCTATGCTTGCTTTCACTACTCAAATAATTGAAGAGCTCTATTTATTTTAGAAGCTCAAAGCAATTACTTACTTGATCAAAAATTTGATTATAGAGTCAAATTCATTCCAAAAGAGGAAGAGCCTTTTAGTATCTGAATTCAAGCTAATTTTGGAAAGGAATAAATATTTTAAAAGAGAGATGATTCATTTGAATTGATTTTTTGAATTTCATATATCTATTATTTTGATACATTCTTAAATTTATTTGAATTGATTTTGATGATCATTTTGAACCTTTCCATAAGCTTTTTTATACTATCAAAAGAGAGAAGAGGAATGTTGAGTATATGCTTAATGAATTACTTCTTAAGATACTCATTAATTTGATGCTTGAAACTTTAATGCTCATTTATTTGATTTGAGATATTCTTTTAAAATGAGTATATGTAAAATATGTAATGAACTAAAAGACTAATTAAGAATATTCATTGAGTGTATATTCATGTATTTACTCTATTACTTCATAACACATATTGGCAAAATACATTGAAATATATTATTTACTTTTATTGCACATATACTCAAAATTTTATCATCATCAAAAAGAAGAAGATTATTGATCCAAGGATTGATTTTGATGAATACAAAATTTTTGAGTATGATACTTATGATTGTGTATTTTTGAAGGAATTAATTTATTTTATAGGGAGCACAAAGAGCTTAAATATTTAAAGAAGTATGGTGAAGCTTAAAAGAACAAATCCTAAAGTTGAAGAAGCATTTGAAGTATTTTAGAAGCAGAAAAGGATGATTGGATAAAGGTGTATCATGAAAAATCAAGTTTAAGAGGCAAAAATATAAAGAATAAAGTTAGAAGATTTTGAGTTGACTCTAGGATGTTTTAAGTCAACTCCGATATGTTGGTATCAAATGGCACATAGCTTGAGTCGACTTATGAAAAGCTTGAATCGACTCTCTCAGAAAAATAGAAAGTAGATTTTCTGAATGCAGCCTAGGAGCTGACTTCTAAAAATTGGAGTCAACTCCTATAGAATTGCAGTCGACCACTTCAAGATTGGAGTTGACCCTTATAGAATTGGAGTTGACTAACTAGTTTTCTATACTTTTTCAATGGCTAGTTTTTAGCTCCAACGGATAGTCCAAGCCTTCCAATGGCCAAAACTCCTTCTCTAGCCATCTCCAAAGATATTTAAAACTAGAAAAATAATTAGAAAGCAAGATTAAGGAAGATTAAAAGAAAAATCATTTTCAGGTTGAGAAAATTTTATTGCATATCAAAAAGAGAGAAACTAAGCTTTGAATTTAGAGGGCATTCAAGAGCAATCTTCACCATCATCTCAAGCATCCTCTTAAGCTTCAAAGAAGAATGTTCAAGCTTCAAAAGAGCTGATCATTCAACCTCTTTTTTGCATCCAAAAAAGTTTATCTTTTATTTTTGTTCTTTAAGCTAAAAAGTTATCTTTATATTTTATTTTCTTTATAAGTTTCTATAGGAGAAAGAAACTTGGGGATTAGACCCATCCAAGGCTAAAATTGGATATTGTAAGTTTTGGTTGGTGAGCCCATAAAACCAATTGGATTGATTGTGAGCCCAAAAATCAATTGATATAAGGTTTGATTGGTAATTTTAGAAAATTAACTGAATTTGTTTATGAGCTCGGAAAAACAAACGTACTATAATCAGGTTGATTATAGTAAAATTTTCAAGAAGAACTTGGAGAGTGGATGTAGATGCAGGATTACACCAAACTACTATAAAATCCTTTGTCATTGTGGTGTGCTTGTTTTGTTTGCTTTATATACTTGCTTTACGTCATTTTAATTCTTGTATCATTTCTCTTAGTTCTTAATTCCATTATTGCATAAATCCTACACTACACCATCACTTAAGAAAGTTTAAATTTAAGCACATACTTGTTAAGATTGTTAATTTGGTTAAAATTTTAAAAGAGCCCAATTCACCCCCACTCTTGGGTTTCTATCTTTTAGGCAACGGTATTATTTTATGATGCATTCTCTAAGATTAGTATTTTCTTTGATCGGTTGGGAGGACTCGATTCCCTGCTCATGGGATTCTATGGAGATGTTGTGCCTGTCGAAAGAGTCATTAACTTACCAATCACAACTGGATGGGCACCCTGACAATCCATGATCCAAGCCGACTTCTTAGTAGTTAGAATGCCCTTAGCCTATGATGCCATCCTCAGATGGCCAGGGTTAAATGCTTTTCAGGTCATGGTATCAACATACCATCTACTGGTAAAGTTCTTAATAGGGCAGGGGATTGGAGAAATCTAAGGAGACTAGGCTCTATAAGGTAATGCTATCCAATGCTCTCCCTATTGAAGGACTGGACACCCATGATGAATTGGCTAAAGAACATAGGGAGCCTGTAGAGGATCTTGCCATAATTCTATTGGGAGATGGAAACAAAAAGCATATGGTTCGGATCAGGTCAAACCCGAATAAGGTAACTAAAAATCACTTCACTTTCTTTCTGCAGGAGAATGTTGATGTTTTCACTTGGTCACCTACTAATATGCCTGGCATTGAACCTTTTTTTGGAGTCATGATGCTTCGGCTGAATGTAGAACCTATCTACCAACCCATCAAGTAGAAGAAGCAAAGTTTCGCCATAGAGCGGCAAAAGGTAATCATCGAAGAGGTGGATAAGCTAATCAACACCAAGTTTATCAAAGAAGTGACTTACCTTAACTGGTTTGCAAATGTGATCCTGATGAAGAATGTTGGGAAATGTGTCCCAAAGTCAATCATCAGTCTATTGACGGTTGAGCTTATTGTAATTATAATTGATTCATTAATAAATAAAATATATTTTTAGCATTTTTCATCGTAAAGTTTTCATTTTCTAACAAACTCTATTATTGTGATGAAGTCCTTAGGACTATTTAACTTTGATAAAAAGAGAATTTATCGATTAGTCCTTAAATCTGTTCATGACCAAATGATAGGCTGTTAATTAGGATGATAGTATCTATCGAGCATAGGTCACTGTATGTTATATGGGATGGTTGTTGATAAGTGGTAAAAGTATACTAATAAAAATATTAAATTATAAAATAAATTAAACTATTTCTTTAGAAATTAATATTTTTATTAATCTTGTGCAGGAAAGAAGGCCATCAATGTGAAGATCTTATTTTTTTGATTTAGATGAAATAAATTTCAGGCAAAACGAACTTCAAACGAGCCTAGAATTGAATTTCAAAAAAAAAAAAAAATTGGTTCGGTTCAAACCATTTTAGGAAATCGGTTCAGCAGTTCAGCTCAGTTCGATTGCAACATCAGACCAACCCACCGATGCAATGCTGAGTCAGGATGATGTCAGCATTTTTTGCGGTGCACGGTGGACCATTTGGAGGGTATTTTGAGAATTTCACAGTAAGAGGCGCGCTCTGATTGGCTGAAGAACGCGGCGGTCCACGCAATATCGGGCTCGCGCATGGTCCATGGAGGGCAATTTGGGAATTCTGGCTGATCCAATGGATGATTTTCACTGAAACTCGATTGGACGATCGAAAAAAAGGTGCTGATGGACGGCATCCGTAGCTCTCGATCGAGATCCAATGGCTGAGATTCATCTTGACGTTAAACTATAGATCAGAAGCCTTCTTTCTGTGCGATCGGATGGCTCAGATTCGATCCAACGGCTGGCATTAAATTTGACTTGATCTGGGTTATTTTAAGAGATTTTTAAGTGATTTTCGGACCGTTTGATCAACATCTAATGGGTAGAATTATTCAGATCTTAATTTGAGTTATTTTGGGAGTCTTAAACCTAGTTTTTGATGAATTTTGGGGGAAAATCAAACTCTTTATCTATAAAAATCTATTATTGTCGTGAGAAAAAAAAAACTCAGAGAGACAGAGAGAGAGAGAGAAATAGAGAGAGAGGGAGAAAGAGAGAGAGAGAAAGAGAGAGGAGAGAGGTAAAAAGAGAAGAGTGATTTATGAGAAATAAAAAAGGATTTTTGATTTTTTTTTCGACAATCAAGACATCGATCAAGGAGCCTCTTCTTCTTCACCAAAGTTTTTCACATCAAGAGCAACAGACAATCAATTTCAGCAATCAAACAGTCTAATTTCTCTATACTTTTTATTTTATTTGCTGTTTTTAAACTTATTATCATGAACTAAATTTTCTTTTACTAAGGCTAAGGTGTAGCCACTCTTTTGATGCAATATTCAGTGTGATTTATTTTTAAATTTTATTCATGAGGAGTATATAAATCTGATCTTAATGCTTTTAGATTACTGGCCATCTTCTAATTGATCTGATGAACATAGATGTTACGGACCAAGTACATCTATGTTAATGCTTCTTGATTATATACCTTGTATTATGAATCAAATTAGAATTCATATGCATGCAAGAATTTTAGTGCGCTTTGGATGCAGCATATTTTAATTAGAGGGATTTCACAAAATCTAATGCATTAATATTTATTTAAATTACACCTGGACCAAAGGATAATTAATAAATATTAATAGTTTTGCTATGCCTGGACCAAAGGATAGTGAATAAATTAGGAGACTCCACCGTCACATGAAATAAAATTAATCTAAAAATCTGAATATTGTATTGACTGAGTTGGTGAACCGATTGCCTTAGTAATCCATTGCTCTTGAGTTTAAAACCCTAATAATTTACACTCTCTCTATTTAATTAAAAACTTTTAATTATTTTTTTATTTTCTTTAATTTCTTATTCTCATAAATCGATCTTCTAAATAAAGCATAGGAAAGAGCTTTTCAGTACTTATTTTTCAATCCTCTAGGGATGATACTCTACTCATTCACTTTATTACTTGATCGACTGGTGCACTTGCCATAGCTATAAATTAGCACGCATCAAGTTTTTGGCACCGTTGCCGGGGATTGTGTCTAAAATAATATTAAAATTTTGATCCTAGCTTTACTTTAGAAATTTATTTTTAATTTTTATTATTTATTTTTTTTTTTTTTAGTGCATGACACGTACTGGACATAGTAACTTACTACCTTTAGATCCAAAAATTGAAAGGACCATTAGAAGACTACAACAAGAGAGAAACATGGCAGCTGAAGATCCTAACGACATCAATCTAGGATTGGATATGGCGACTGAAGGACAGCATGAAGCTATTCGATCAGTACATCATTCATTAAATGATTATATCACACCATCTGTAGCCGATGCAGCTTCGAGCATCAGGAGACCGTCTGTACGAGCAAACAACTTTGAAATAAAGCCGATGATGATCCAGATGATTCAATCAACTATCCAATTCAGTGGACACGTGCATGATGATCCGAATGCCCATATTTCTAATTTTCTTGAACTTTGCGATACTTTTAAAATTAATGGGGTGTCGGATGATGCTATTAGATTAAGATTATTTCCTTTCTCTTTACGGGACAAAGCTAAGAGTTGGCTTTATTCTCTTCCTGCAGGTTCTATCACAACTTGGGATGTCCTAGCCCAAAAATTCTTAGCCAAGTACTTTCCACCTTCCAAGACTGCCAAGATGCGCAACGATATCACTTTCTTTATGCAGATGGACATGGAGACACTATATGAGGCTTGGGAGCATTTCAAGGAATTACTGAGGAGATGTCCACATCATCAACTATCCGTATGGCTTCAGGTACAAACTTTCTATAATGGTTTATCTCCTACTAATCATTCTATGATTGATGCAGCAGCAGGAGGAACCATTAATCAAAAAATGGAGGAAGAAGCTTTCAATCTGATCGATGAGATGGCATCAAATAGCTATCAATGGCAGACAGAACGTATGATGCCAAAAAGACTAGCAGCTGTGCAGGGAGTAGATTGCGTGCCAACCTTACTAGCTAAAATTACAGCCCTTAGAGCTGAAGTCAACAACTTAAAGAGAACAGCTATGCATGTTCAGAGCATTACTTGTGACCTGTGTGGAGGAGGACACGATACGAGCAATTGCCAGACAGGTAATCCTTTTGCTAAAACAACTGATACAGCTAATTATATTGGTAATTTTTTTAGGCCGCAACAAAACAATCCCTACTCCAACACATACAATCAAGGGTGGAGGCAGCACCCAAATTTCTCATGGAGCAATCAAAATGCAGCACAATAGCCACCCCCGGGATTTCAAGTACCTGAAAAGAAGTCCAACATGGAAGAGCTGATGGTCAAATTTATGCAAAACCAAGAAGCAACTATAAAAAATTTGGAAGCCAAACTTAGGCAGGACCAAACAGCAGCAATTCGAAACTTGGAGATGCAAATAGGTCAAATGGCTAAAATAATCTTCGAGAGACCTCAAGGATCCTTGCCCAGCAATATGGAGATAAATCCAAGGGAGCAAGTCAATGCTATCACCCTAAGAGGTGGTACAAAGTTGGAGGAGCCACATCAAAAGAATAAGACTGAAGAGCCAACTACAAATAAAGAACCATCAACTAAAATTCGTCAGTCACCAAAACAACCAGCAGATGGATGGTCTTCAGGTATACGATTTGCTGATCCAAATGTGAAGCCCTACGTGCCACCACTACCATTCCTAAAGAGATAAATACAGCATCCAGATAAGAAATTTTCTAACTTTTTTAAAATTTTAAAGAATTTATATATTAATATTCCTTTTGTAGATGCTATTACTCAAATGCCCAGGTATGCCAAGTTTCTCAAAAAAATTCTAACAAATAAGAAAAAGCTAAAGGAGCATGAGAGAATAAATTTGAATGAAGAATGCTCAGTAATACTTTAAAATAAATTACCATAGAAGTTAAAAGATCCAGGGAGTTTTACTATCCCCTGCATTATTGGTGATTGTAGTTTTGATAAAGTTTTATGTGATTTAGGAGCAAGCATTAATCTCATACCTTTTTCTATTTTCAGAAAGCTGGGTCTAGGAGAACCGAAGCCTACCACTATTACTCTTCAATTAGCCGATAGATCCATTAAATATCCAAGAGGTATAGTGGAGGATGTCTTGGTAAAGGTAAACAAGTTTATTTTTCCTGTTGATTTTATTGTTCTTGATATGAAAGAAGATTATGACGTATCCCTTATTTTAGGGAGACCCTTTTTAGCTACTGGAGGAGCTTTAATAGATGTTCAACAGGAAAAATTAATTCTTAGAGTCCAAGATGAACAAGTTACTTTTAATATTTTCAAAGATACTAAACATCCTGATGACAATCAAACTTATTTTCTAATTGATATTATTGACAATTCAGTATATGAGAATTCTGTAGAAAATAGATTTGAGACTATAAAAGCTAGCAATATCAAATTGAAAGAGGGATCGACCAAACATGAAAGTATTCTAATTGAAGTGGCACCAGATTAATCCACTTTAGAACACAAAGAAAGTCAAGCTAAAGACTATAAATCAGAACTACTAGATAGGTTGTTTCTTTTCTTTTTAGTTTTGATCAGTTTTCTTTTCTTTTAGTAATTTATTATTTTTCTTTTACTGCTCTGGTGTGTATTTTTAATTTTGCAAAAAAATCTATGAAAACTCACGCAAAATTTCAAAGCTCTAAAGAACTAGACTGAACCAAATCAGGTGTATTCCTTCCTATCCTTTATTGCATCCTTTTATTTTTCTTTTTCCTTTAAGACAATGTAGAATAAGCTTAAAAAAATAAAAAAATAAAAAATCCATGTGTCAAGAAGAAAATCTTGAGCAAGATAGACTGGACAAGTGAAAAAAGATAGAATTATTTGCTAATGAATGTAATGAGTTAAAGAAGTAGATTATTTGGTCAACTTTTAGTAGCTTACTTAGATCATTAAAAGACTATTAGCACTTCTGATTGCACATGCACACTAACAAGGCAAAGTATGTATTGATTATAAGACCAACTGTGGATTTAATTATCACTAAAAATTGATAATTAATATACATTCTAATCAAAGAAACTTGAATTTAAGGAAAGAGCTACCTGCCTAAAAATAAAGTGCAAAAGATAGAGTATATGTGGATTGCCCAAAGCCTAGTAACTGGGTCTCTGCACCTAGGTCAAGTATGGAAATTCATGTAAAACGGTGAAGGAAAGGCCAGGATGCTCAGCACAAAAAAAAAAAAAAAGGGCAGTGTGAAAGCTACCTTAATTCATGAGTATAAAATTGAGAATGTATAGAAAATTAACTAAAATAGGTGATAAGAGATGATACTTTTGTTCTTTTAATTTAATACTGAAATGCTAAAGTTAGTCATCATGAACACAAGTGCTATAGATCTTTGATGTACTCTAAGAAAGTTTTTAATTGTATTGATTGAAAAATTTGCTTCTGAAGCTCAATGCTTAGTTAGCAGTATTTTCTAAACTTTTTGACCTTTAATCCTAGATTTTATCTTTGTGATGGATAATCTTATTGAAATATGGTATTAAATAAAATATTGCTAAGGGACTAGCAATGACTAAGTTGGGAGGTGTGATAAGTGGTAAAAGTATACTAACAAAAGTATTAAATTATAAAATAAATTAAACTACTTCTTTAGAAATTAATACTTTTATTAATCTTGTGTAGGAAAGAAGGCCACCAATGTGAAGATCTTATTTTTTTGGTTCAGATGAAATAAATTTCAGACAAAACGGACTTCAAACGAGCTCAGAATTGAATTTCAAAAAAAAAATAAAAAACTCGATTCGGTTCAAATTGGTTCAAAAAATCGGTTCAACGATTCAGCCCAGTTCAATCGCAACATCAGACCAACCCACCGATGCAACGCTGACATCAGCATTTTCCACGGCGCACGGTGGACCATCTAGAGGGTATTTTGGGAATTTTATAGCAAGAGGCGCACTTCGATTGTCTAAAGAATGCAGCGGTCCATGTAACACCGGGCTCGCGCATGGTCCATGGAGGGCAATTTGGAAATTCTGGCTGATCCAACAGGCGGTTTTCACTTAAACTCGATCAGACGGTCGAAAAAAAGGTGTTGATGGACGGCATTCGCAGCTCCCGATCGAGATCCAACGGCTGAGATTCATCCTGATGTTAAACTATAGATCAGAAGCCTTCTTTCTATGTGATTGAATGGCCTAGATTTGATCCAACGGTTGATCCAACGGCTGGCATTAAATTCGACTTGATCTGAGTTATTTTAAGGAGTTTTTGAGTGATTTTTGGATCGTTTGATCAACATCTAACGGACAGAATTACCCAGATCTTAATTTGAGTTGTTTTGGGAGTCTTAAACCTAGTTTTTGATGGATTTTGGGAGAAAATCAAACTCTTTATCTGTAAAAATCTATTATTGTCGTGAGAGAAAAAAAACCAGAGAGATAGAGAGAGAAACAGAGAGAGAGGGAGAAAGAGAGAGAGAGAGAGAAAGAGAGAGGAGAGAGGTAAAAAGAGAAGAGTGATTTGTGAGAAATAAAAAAGGATTTTTGATTTTTTTTCCGACAATCAAGACATTGATCAAGGAGCCTCTTCTTCTTCACCAAAGTTCTCCACATCAAGAGCAACAGACAATCAATTTCAGCAATCAAACAGTCTAATTTTTCTATGCTTTTTATTTTATTTGCTATTTTTGAACTTGTTATCATGAACTAAATTTTCTTTTACTAAGGCTAAGGTGTAGCCACTCTTTTGATGCAATATTCATTATGATTTATTTTTAAATTTTATTCATGAGGAGTATATAAATCTGATCTTAATGCTTTTAGATTACTGGCCATCTTCTAATTGATCTGATGAACATAGATGTTACAGACCAAGTACATCTATGTTAATGCTTCTTGATTATATACCTTGTATTATGAATCAAATTAGAATTCATATGCATGCGGGAATTTTAGTGTGCTTTGGACGCAGCGTATTTTAATTAGAGAGTTTCACAAAACCTAATACATTAATATTTATTTAAATTACAGCTGGACCAAAGGATAATTAATAAATATTAATAGTTTTGCTATGCCTGGACCAAAGGGTAGTGAATAAATTAGGAGACTCCACCGTCACATGAAATAAAATTAATCTAAAAACCTGAATATTGTATTGACTGAGTTGGTGAACCGATTGCCTTAGTAATCCATTGCTCTTGAGTTTAAAACCCTAATAATTTACACTCTCTCTATTTAATTAAAAACTTTTAATTATTTTTTATTTTCTTTAATTTTTTATTCTCATAAATCGATCTTCTAAATAAAGCATAGGAAAGAGCTTTTCAGTATTTATTTTCCAATCCTCTAGGGTCGATACTCTACTCATTCACTTTATTACTTGATCGACTGGTGCACTTGCCATAGCTATAAATTAGCATGCATCAGTTGTCCTCTTAACTAAGGAGTGTGGAGACACTGGTATGGCATACAAGTGAGATGTATGGGTATATCATCATTGAACGTGACCAACTTCAGAGCATTCTGCTGTCGAGAATGTCTCTGATGGGATATAGGTATAAGTGTCCCTTAGACCAGAGATCATCTCAGTGACTTGCAAGCAACTCATTATGCTTTGGTACTGGACTAACTAAATTTTTAATTCAGTAATAGAAGGCTTCTAGGCACAGTCAAGTACTTGCAAAGTCAGAGTATGATCAAGATGGAATTGACCACTTCAAGAGTTGGAGAAGAATGTATCACTGTATTTCAATATAGCAAAACCTTAGCCAGGATAATCCATCAGATGGTTTTGGTATTTTGAAATACAATGTGGACAACCTAATCAGAGTTGACAGTTTAACTCTGAGGTATCCTACAAGCATTTGGTTCAAGGGGATGAATTATATGAAAACTATATCCGCATGGGTTCTAAGGATGTTGTTCTATACATTCGACCAATCCGACCATCGGGTACTATTGCTAGATGGTTACTTTAATTGGTATAAAAAATTATTTTTTTTTCTATCAACTTAGGTTCAAACCTATAAGGTCATGCATAGTAGAGATCATGATTTAATCGGATGGTTGATCAACGATTAAGAATTGTTCTATGGTTTAATGATCAATATGGTTGATGTTTAACCTAGCGCAAGTGTTACAGGAGGATCGATTAGCAATTCTTTTGCTAATTAGCTTAATTTGATTAAGCTAAAGAGATAAAATTAAGTCTAATTAAATATAATTTAATTAGATTTGATTTGAACTTGATTGGATCAAGTCTAATTGGCTTCTTGGATAAGCCAAGTGCAAGAAAAAACTAGTCCTAGTTCAACTAGGACTTGGGTCAACTTAATTTTCTAATTTGATTAAAAAATTAAATTAAAATTAAATATAATTTAATAAAATTTTTAATTGGGTTAGAATCTAATTTAATTTGATTGACTTGGTTTTGATTTAATTTGGTTGGAGAAACCATGTTTGACCAAGTCATAGATGGAATCCTAGTGAGACTAGGATTACACCTTGCACCACCTTAGCCCTCCACGCCCCCCATGCCTATTTTTTTAGAAATTTTTAGTAGAAATTCTCTTTTCCCTGATCTTCATGCATGCCTCCTCTCTCCCTCTCTTTCTCATATGGTAATTTGGTAGTTGACCAAGTCAAAAAGAGAAGTAAGTTTTGATCTAGGATTCTATGAGATAGAATCCTTATAAACTAAAACACCTCCTTCTAATTGTGCCCCCCACACCTTCTTTATTTTCTCTGAATTCGATGGTAAAAGAACAAGTTTTTGTGTGCCCCTATTTCTGGTCCATAGCAGGAAATAAGGTGGGGGCGCCCAAGAGTTGGGCACCCCAACAACTTGCCATTTTATGTTCTTTCCTTGTCTGAGTTTTTGACCAAACTTTGACTCTGCATATCTTTTTATTTAGGCTGAATTTTGGCCTGGTTTATTTATAAAATATAGATCATTAAGAGAGATTTGAGGTGTATAAAAATTAGGAAGAGAGAACCTCTTGGCATTGGGTTTCAATAGATAGAAATCTAGGTGTCTAGGTGAGAGCAAAGAGAAGAAGAAGAGGGTCCTCTTCTAGGGTTGTTGTGTTCATCTCTTCCATTCCTTCTTCCTTGGGTTTTCTAAGAGAGTTTCACATTTGAAACCTCCTCTCTACCTTCTCCTCTTTGGAAGAGTCTAAATCCAAAAGAAGGAGGCATCTGATCGACCATCAAAGAAAGATCAGCATAGTACTAGCATACTGTGCTGATTTCTTGCATTAGGATTTCTAATCGTGCTCATGGGCTCGTGTGGACAACTCCTAGAGGTCGGATGCATGTGCGGCTCATGACATCATCCTCAAGCCCAAATCAGCAAGTTAGAACATCTAACTTGCATGGATAATAGATCTGATCTATTTATTTTATAGCTACATTAGATGTAGTATTGTAGCATGTTGATGAAATCAATATGTTAATCTTTTCTTTATGTTTTTTAATTTTTAATTTAATATCATATCTTAATCATATAATAAATCTTAGATCTAGAATATTTTTATGCTTATTTAAATAAATATTTAATTTATTTAAATTTTTTACTGTCTGATCTTGAAAATGTTTCAAGATCTATCCATGAAATCCTAGATCTACTTTCTTCAATTGGTATCAGAGCCTAGGCTCTTATTACATGATTTTCTTAAGCATGTTTAGATTATTTATTGAATTAGATCTAATTTATAATCTAATAATTAAATCTAAAATTAAAAATTTAGATTCACAAACTGTCATAAGGTTGTCCCACTATAAGGTTTACCCTTTACAGTGAAAAGATTATCTTAGTTCATGATGATCTATTTCTAATCATAAATTTATTTAATTTGATCTAATTTTATTTATAATTTAATAAAATTAAAATAGTTTTAGATCTAAACATAAAGTTTTTAGATTGCATGGACTATTATAAGGTTATCCTACTGTAAGGTTTACCCCTTACAATGAAAAGATTGTCCTAGTACGTGCTGATCTAAAATATTGATCATAAAATTTTAAATTAGATCTAAGAGATTTTATGATCTGATTAAAAATATTTTAATCTAATTTTAATCATCATAAATATGTTAGATTTGATCTAAGTTGATTTATGGTTGATTGGTATTGAAACAATTTTAATTATATGAACCTATTTATATTAGATCTAAAGCAGATTCATGTTTATGTTACTTGCATTTTAATTATGAATCAAACATGCAACTTGGTTGATACAACCATGTTATAAAAATATTTTATAAATATGAAAATCAATTTTGAAAAGCTGAACCCCAACCCTTAGCCCAAAACTTAATTAAAAATTAAGAAGTTGTTTGATCAGGATCTAAAATTATAAATTGAAGATCCTAAGATATGAATCATAACACATTGGGTTGAATGGATTAGTGGAGATTAGGTCCATTAATTGGATTAGACCTAGGGTTAGATTAAAGAATGGACTTAATTAGAGAATTGACTAAATCTAATCAATTATTATCTTAGATTAGATCAAGGATTCTCTAGATCAATTACAATAGTTATAGTTGGTCAAGTCCATGTCTTTAATGAGACCCAAGATAGACTTGATTCTTGGCTACGAGGTTCAGCATGAACTGTTAGGTTGATCTAATTGAAACTAATTAAATCAGTTGGTGTCTTAGGTAAACCAGACCAGTGGTCTTTAATTAGCAGCCTGCTTATCTGACCATTTTTTATGGTATCTAAGGCAAGCTTTGGTAGACCCTCCCACTGATCGAACTTACCTGACCTCTTGGTGAAATTATGTTTTGATCGGATCACTTGACTATTCGAGCTGACCCATATCAGCTAGGTAAATCAGTATGACTGATTTAGGTGCTCCTTGACCAGCCTATTAATGGTCTCCCTTAAGCTGACTTGGTAAAGTCAATGGGAGAATCATGACAAGCTGGTTCATCTGACCTTCTCTCTTCTTTAAAAATTAAATTCTCTAAAATTATTTGGTTCTGAAAATGAATTAGTTATGGTAATAACTAGATCATAGCCTCCCATTAAATGGATGATAATGGGTCCATCAGTTGGATAATCATTAGAGGCCCAAAGGCCTGGTGCTTATCAACTGATGGAATTATCATTCATTTTTTGGCTACATATTTCTAAATGGTGGTTACGTTAGCCAACCAAAGTTGGGCCTAATCATTCACTAGTTAGATGGGCCAAGTATTGTCATGTTAATGGTTGGACCTAATCGGACCTTTTTAGTGAAGGGCAAAGCCTATTGATTACGGACTGGGGCAAAATTTAATTACTAAAAATTATTTAAAAAAATAATTATTTATGAACCTATCCTTAGATGCATATGGATTGGCCAACCAAAATTGGGCTCGTGTACAGTCTATGTGGATTCTAGTACCCACTAAGGAATTAAGATAATTCCTCGAATTGGAGGTAGGGGATACCAATTCAAATAAAATAGTGGAAGATTTTTTTGATTAAAGTCCAAATCTTTAGATTTAATGAATCAATTACTAATTATATTATGATTTTTCTTTGTGCAGATATGGCCACTTCCCTATCGCTCCGATCATTATTGGACAATGATAAGTTGGTGGGATCCAACTTCGATAGTTGATACCAAAAGTTGAAAATAGTCCTAGAGCATGAACGGATCCTATATATGCTAACGGATCCTGCACTTGAGAAGCCAGCTATCAATGCATGTGGAACAGTCAGAGATACTTATCAGATGTGGCTTAGTGATCGAACCATGGTGCACTGCATCATGCTAGCTGCCATGAGCAACGAGTTCAGTCGCAGATTTGAGATAGCTCAGCCAAAGGACATGCTTCAAGTTTTGGAGGATTTCTTTGGCACACTCGATGACGTGGAGAGGCACAAGACTAGTTGTGCCATCTTCAATGCTAGAATGTGGGATGGTGCCTCTGTTACTGATCATGTATTGTAGATGATCGAGCTAATAGAGCAATTGAGCAAGCTTAATTTTTTTTGCATAAACAGCTTGGGAAGGATGCAATACTGAACTCGTTGCCTAAGTCCTTTCTCCCATTCCTTGCTTATTTTAGAATGACAAAAGGATACTATTTCTACCATTTATAGGGTACCCAAAAGAGATCAAAGGATACTATTTCTACCATGCTGATGAACAAAAGGTGTTCGTCAGCCTTAAGGCAATCATTTTGAAAAAGGAGTTCCTTGGTGAAGGAACTATTGCCTCTAAGGTTGAATTTGATGAAGTTCAATAGGTAGAAATATCAACATCTATGGCTGAACCTGAGTCAGATTTGATTAGATCAGATCCAGAGCCTAGTGTACCTGCATCATTAAGGCGATCCGATAGAGTACCACATCATCAAGATAGATACTATGATTTCTTGATCCAAGATAGTGATTCCATCAAACTCGATGAGAACGATGAGGATCCGATCACCTATATAGATGCTATGCAGAGATCTAATTTCGAAAAATGGCTTAAGGCCATGAAATTCAAAATGGAGACCATGAAGGTCAATGATGTATGGACATTGGTTGACCCATTCGAAGGGATTAAATCCATTGGGTGTAAATGGGTCTTCAAAAGAAAAAGAGACCCAGAAGAAAAGATGGAGACCTATAAAGCCCGTCTGGTTACCAAGGGATATCGTCAATATTTTGGTATTGACTATAACGAGATATTTTCTCCTATGGCAATGCTCAAATCCATTTAGATTATGCTTGCAATTGTTGTCCATCTGGACTATGAGATCTGATAGATGGATGCAAAAATAGCTTTCCTGAATGGAGAGTTGACTAAAGAGGTGTATATGATACAACCTGAGGGGTTCACATCCATAGATGAGTCCAAGGTATGCAGGTTTTAGAGATCCATTTATAGACTAAAGCAGGCATCTCAGAATTAGAATATGCATTTTGATAAAGTGATCAAAATGTATAGCTTTGTTAAGAATGGAGAAGAATCCTGTATTTACAAATGGGCAAATGGTCCAGCAGTAGTATTTCTTGTCTTGTACATGGATGATATTCTCTTAATTAGGAATGACATCCCCGCACTATAGGGAATAAAAGTCTGGTTGTCATCATAATTTTTCATGAAGAACTTGGGTGAAGCATCGAACATCCTAGGGATGAAGATCTATAAGGATAGATCTAAAAGGATGCTTGGGTTATCCCAGTCTACGTACATAGATACTATGCTGAAGAGGTTTAGCATGAAGAATTTTAAAAAGAGCTATGTCCTGATAGGCCAAGAAATTTCTCTCTCTAAGAAGGATTGTCCGACAACTCCTGAAGAGAGAGAGTGTATGAGTAGAGTTCCATATGCTTTGGCAGTAGGATCTATCATGTACGCCATGACATGTACGAGACCAGATGTGGCATACTCACTAGGAGTAGTGAGTAGATACCAATCTGATTCTAGAGAAAACTACTGAAAAGTGGTTAAAATCATCCTTAAGTATTTGAGAAATATTAAGGACCAATGATTGGTTTATGGCGAGTCAGATCTAAAACTTATGGGATCTACAAACTCCAGCTTTTAATCTAACCATGATGACAGCAGAAGCATGTTGGGATATATCTTTACTCTGAATGGTGGAGCTATCTACTGGAAGAGTTTCAAGTAGCATACTATGGCAGACTTTGTTTGTAAAGCAAAGTACATCACAGCATCAGATGTTGTGAAGAAAGCTATGTGGCTGAGGAAGTTTATCACTGAGCTCAGAGTAGCACCCTCCTTAGATGGTCCAATCCTGCTCTACTATGATCGCACTGGTGCCATAGCTCAGGTGAAGGAACCAAAGCCATACCAATGGATGAAGCACATTCTATGCCGCTTCCATCTGATCTGGGAGATCGTGGATAGAGGTGACGTCGACCTTCAGAAGATCGATAGAAAGGAGAACCTGACTGACACCTTCACTAAAGCCTTGGCGATAAAGAAGTTCAACAACCACAAGTTGAAGATGGGTATTAGATACTATATCGAGTGGCTTTAGGATAAGTGAGAGTTGTTGGGAAATGTGTCTTAAAGTCAATCATCAGCCTATTGATGGTTGAGCTTATTATAATTATAATTGATTCATTAATAAATAAAAAATATTTTTGGCATTTTTCATCATAAAGTTTTCATCTTCTAATAAACTCCATTATTGTGATGAAGTCCTTAGGACTATTTAGCTTCGATAAAGAGAGGATTTATCGATTAGTCCTTAAATCTATTCACGACTAAATGATAGGCTGTTAATTAGGACAATAGTGTCTATTGAGCATAGATCATTGTATGTTATATAGGATGGTTGTCCTCTTAACCAAGGAGTGTGGGGACACTAGTATGGCAAATAGGTGAGATGTATGGGTATATCATCATTGAACGTGACCAACTCTAGAGCATTCTGCTATCGAGAATATCTCTGATGGGATATAGGTATGTATCCCTTAGACCTAAGATCGCCTCAGTGACTTGCAAGCAACTCACTATACTTTGGTATCAGATTATCTAAATTTTCAATTTAGTAATGAAAGGCTTTTGGGTACAGTCAAGTACTTGCAAAGTTAGAGTATGATCAAGATGGAATTGACCACTCCAATAGTTGGAGAAGAATATATCATTGTATTTCAATATAGCAAAACCTTGGCCAGGGTAATCCATCAGATGGATTTGGTATTTTGAAATATAATGTGAACAACCTGATCAGAGTTGATAATTGAACTCTAAGGTATCCTACGAGCATTTTGGTCAAGGGGATGAATTATATAGAAACTATATGCATATGGGTTCTAAGGATGTTGTTCCACACATTCAACATATCTGGCCATCAGGTAATATTGATAGATGGTTACTTTAATTGGTACAAAAATTTATTCCTATGCTACTGGCTTAGGTTCAGATGTATGAGGTCACATACATTAGAGCTCACGATCTGATCGGATGGTTAATCAATGATTAAGAATTTTTCTAGGGTTAAATGATCAATACGATTGATGTTTAACCTAGCGCAAGTATTACAGGAGGATCGATTAGCAATTTGATTACTAATTAACTTAATTTGATTAAGCCAAAGGGCTAAGATTAAGTCTAATTAAATATGATTTAGTTAAATTTAGTTTGGACTTGATTGGATTAAGTTCAATTGGCTGATTGGATAAGCTAAGTGCAAGGAAAAACTAGTCCTAGTTCAACTAGGACTTGGGTCAACTCAATTTCTTAATTTGATTAAAAAATTAAATTAAAATTAAATCTAATTTAATTAAATTTTTAATTAGGTTAGAACTTAATTTAATTTGGTTAACTTGGTTTTGATTTAATTTGGTTTGGAAAACCATATTTGACCAAGTCATATATGGAATCCTAATGAGACTAGGATTATACCTTGTGCCACCTTAGCCCTCCATGCCCCCCATGCCTATTTTTTAGAAATTTTTTTTGAAAATTCTCTTTTCCTTGATCTTCATGCACACCTCCTCTCTTCCTCTCTTTCTCATATGATAATTTGGTAGTTGACCAAGTCAAAACGAGAAGTAAGTTTTGATCTAGGATTCTATGAGATAGAATCCTTATAAACTAAAACACCTCCTTCTAATTGTACCGCCCATACCTTCTTTATTTTTTCTGAATTTCATGGTAAAAGAAGAAGTTTTTGTGTGCCCCTATTGCTGGTCCATGGCAAGAAATAAGGTGGGGGTGCCCAAGAGTTGGGCGCCCCAACAACTTGCTATATTACGTCCTTTCCTTGTCTGAGTTTTTAACCTAACTTGGACTCTGCATATCTTTTTATTTAAGATAAATTTTAGCCTAATGTTTTTATGAAATATAGATCATTAAGAGAGCTTTGAGGTGTGTAAAAATTAGGGAGAGAGATCCTCTAGGCATTGGGTTTCAATAGAAACAAAACTAGATGCCTTGGTGAGAGCAAAGAGAAGAAGAAGAGGGTCTTCTTCTAGGATTGCTGTGTTCATCTCTTTTCTTTCTTCTTCCTTGGGTTTTCTGAGAGAGTCTCATATCTAAAATCTCCTCTCCACCTTTTTCTCTTTTGAAGAGTCTAAATCTAGAAGAAGGAGGCATCTGATTGACCATCAAAGAAAAATCAGTATAGTACTAGCATACTGTGCTGATTTTCTACATCAGAATTTCTGATCATGCTCGTGGGCTCGTGTGGATGACTCCTAGAGGCTGGACACATATGCGGCTCATGACATCATCCTCAAGCCCAAATCAGTAAGTTAGAACATCTAACTTGCATAGGTAATAGATCTGATCTATTTATTTTATAGCTACACTAGATGTAGTATTGTAGCATATTGATGAGATCAACATGTTAATCTTTCCTTTATATTTTTTAATTTTTAATTTAATGTAATATCTTGATCATGTAATAAATCTTACTTCTAGGGTATTTTCATGCTTATTTAAATAAATATTTAATTTATTTAAGTTTTTTGCTGTCTGATCTTAAAAAAGTTTCAAGATCTATCCGTGAAACCCGAGATCTGGTCCCTTCAAAGAAGGCAAATGAAAAATGATGGATCTTTATAGATTTTACTAACCTAAATAAGGTTTATCTAAAAAATAGCTATCCACTACCCTAGATCGACCAACTAGTAGATGCTACTTTAGGCTATGAGCTCCTCACCTTCATGGATGCCTTTTCCATCTATAATTAAATCTAGATGGCACCTAAAAATGAGAAGAAAATTGCTTTTGTTACTAAGCAAGGTCTCTTTTATTATAGGATAATGCCCTTCAACTTAAAAATTGTAGGTGTCACCTACTAGTGGCTAGTAAACAAGATCTTCAAAGATTAGATCAGCCAGAACATAGAGGTGTATGTGAATAATATGTTAGTCAAAAGTCAAACTTTAGGCAACCACATTGATGACCTTAGAAGACCTTCATCACTCTCCACAAATATCAAATGAAGCTGAATCGAGGAAAGTGTGTTTTAGGAGTCACCTTAAAAAAATTTTCAGGTTTATGATCTCACATCGAGAAATAGAAGCCAACCCTGAAAAGATTTGGGCCATATAAGAGATGAACCCCCCAAGGTCTATAAAGGAGGTTTAGCACCTCACTGCCAAAGTGGCCTCCCTCAACCAATTTATCTCTAGATCTGCTAAATGGTGTCTTCATTTTTTCAAAGTTCTTAAGTGCCCAAAAAACTTCAAATGGACTAAAGAATGCCAGTAAGCCTTCAAAAAATCAAAAAGCTATCTCAGTTCCGCTCCACTCCTCAACAAGCCCAAACTAAGTGAAAAGCTAAATCTTTATTTAGTGGTTTCACCAACCGTGATAAGCTCGATCCTCGTCTGCAAGGAGGGTAAGTTATAAAGGCTGATTTATTATATCAACAAAACCCTCCACGATGCAAAGATTAGATACATGAGGCTCGAGAAGCTAATTTTCACACTCGTTATCTTGGCTCAGAAGCTTCAACCCTATTTTCAAGCTCACACCATAATTCTCTTGACTAACTAGCCTCTGAAGCCCATTCTATATCAGCTAGATATATCAGGCCAAGTAGCAAAATAGGCAATCAAACTCATGGAGTTCAATATGAAGTTTTGGCCCAAACCTTCCATCAAGGCACAAGTGCTAGTCATCTTTATCCTAGAATTCATGATTCCCAAAGAAAGTCTTATGGAAACTAAGCAGCCAAAAGATCTACCCAAGGAAGAATCCGAAGAGTTGTGGGTCGTGCACATGGATAGGTTGTCAAGCTTTGTTGGATTAGGAGCAGAGTTGATCCTCACTGGACTAGTGGGAACAATTACGTAATATGCCTTATGCTTCAAGTTTTCGACCACCAACAATGAAGCTGAGTATGAAGCCCTACCCACCGAGCTCAAAATGGCAAAGGAGCTAGGAGTGTGATACCTAAAAATCGGCAGCGACCCTCAGTTAGTGGTTGGCCATGTTCGAGGAGATTATAAAGCCCAGGAGGAAAATATTATTAAAAATTGTATCTTAAAGCCAATCATCTAAATTATTGATGATTATGCTCCTCATATAATTTATATTTAAATCATTGATTCATAAAAGTTATTTGGTTTTTTCATCATAAATTATCTATCTTTCTTAAATAAACTCCTATGTTATGATGAAGTCCTTAGAACCACTAACAATTGATAAAAGAAAATTTATCAAATGGTTCTTAAAATTATTCATGATCAAATGATATGTTATTAACTAGGATGATAACTTATCAAGTATAGATTGCTATATGCCATATATATTGGTTGTTCTCATAACCATATAGTATGGAGATATTGGAATGGCATGTAAGTGAGATATAAGAGTACACTTACACTGAACCGACCAATCAGCATAGTACTTTGCTATCAAGAGTAGCTAGCAAAGTCTAACGAATATAAATATCCCTCCGACCTGAGATCACTGTGTTGTCTTGCAAGCAACTCACTATACTTTGATGCTGGACTATCTATATTTCTAATATAGTGATGAAAGATTTCTGGATGCAGTCAAGTACTTGTCAAGTCAGTGTATGAGTCAAGATGAGATTGACTACTCTAAAGAGTTTGAAGAGAATGACTTGCTGTATTTTAATTGAGCAAAACTTAGGCCTGGATAATCCTTGTGAGGAGTCACGGGATTTATAAGGTTGTGACATAATATGGATGAACTGATTAAAAGTTGATAGTTGGCTCTAAAGTCATCCTAAGCATTAAGGATCAAAGGGATGAATTATATGGTAACCATAGGCTAGGGTTCTACAATATTGCTTTACATACATTCGATCTATCTGGATATCAAGTACCATTGCTAGATGGTTATTTTGATGTTAGAACCTGGTATCGCTTTGATGCTAATTATTGTGCCAATGGCTACTGATGCATGCTAATCTATAGCTATGGCAAGTGCACCAGTTGATCAAATAATAAAGTAAATGAGTAGAGTATCATCCTTAGAGGATTGAAAAATAAGTACTGAAAAGCTCTTTCCTATGCTTTATTTAGAAGACCGATTTATGAGAATAAGAAATTAAAGAACAAAATAAAGAAAATTAAAAATTTTAAGGAAATAGAGAGAGTGTAATTATTAGGGTTTTAAACTTAAGAGCAATGTATTACTAAGGCAATCGGATTCACCAACTTGGTCAATACAATATTTAGGTTATTAGATTAATTTTATTTCATGTGACGGTGGAGTTTTCTAGTTTATTCACTATCCTTTGGTCTAGGCATAGCAAAACTATCAATATTTATTAATTATCTTTTAGTCCAGATATAATTTAAATAAATATTAATGCATTAAGTTTTGTGAAATCCTCTCATTAAAATATGCTACGTCCAAAGCGCACTAAAATTTTTGCATGCATATGAATTCTAATTTGATTCATAATACAAGGTATATAATCAAGAAGCAATAACATAGATGTACTTGATCCGTAACATCTATGTTCATTAGATCAATTAGAAAATGGCCAGTAATCTAAAAGCATTAAGATCAGATTTATATACTCCTCATGAATAAAATTTAAAATTAAAAATAATTCATACTAAATATTGCATCAAAAGAGTGGCTACACCTTAGCCTTAGTAAAAGAAAATTTAGTTTATGATAACAAGTTTAAAAACAACAAATAAAATAAAAAGCATGAAGAAGTTAGACTGTTTAATTGCTGAAATTGGTTGTCCATTGCTTTTGGTGTGGAAAACTTGATGAAGAAGAAGAGAAGCCCATTGATCGATGTTCTGATTGTCGAAAGAAGAAAAGAAAAAAAATTTAAAAAAAACCCTTCCTTTTCTCTCTCTTAAAAATCTCTATTCAAAACTCTCCGCCTCTCTCTTCTCTTTCTGTCTCTCTCTTCTCTCTCTTAAAATTCTCTTTCGAGAACCCTCTATACCTTTTTTTCTCTCACTCCTCCCTTTTCTTCGGCAACAGTAGGCCTTTAAATAATCTGGGTCATCTCCCCACCGAAATCCTATTGAAATCAGGTTTAAAACTCTCAAAATAACTCAAAAAGAGTCCTGGATCAATTCTAATCGTTGGATGTCGATCAAATGATCCAAAAATTATCTTAAAATCCCAAATCAAATCAGAATTCATTTGGACCATCGGATCAGCCTTGAAGATCAAATCTAGGCCATCAGATCATGCACAGAGAAGCCTCCAATTCTTAGTTTTAAAGTCGGGATGAATCTCAGCTGTTGGATCTCGATCGGAAGCTACATCTATCATTCATTAGCGCATGCATTTCGGCCCTCCGATCAAATCCCAGTGAAAGATGCCCATCGAATTAGATAGAATTTCTAAATTATCGTCTGTAGACCATGTGCGAGCCTGGTGTTGCATGGACCACCGCATTCTTTAGCCAATCGGAGCGCACTTCTCCATGTGAAATCCCCAAAATGCCCTCCAAATGGTCCATCGTGCATCATGAAAAATGCTGACATCAGCTTGGCGTCAGCATTGCATCAGTGGGTTGGTCTGCTGGGTGCAGTTGGATCGGGCAGTCCACTAAGCCAATTTTTCTGAACCGATTTGAATCGGACTAGCTTTTTTTTTTGAAATTTAATTTCGAGCTCGTTTGAAGTCCATTGTGCCTGAAATTTATTTCATCTAAATCAGAAAAATAAGATCTTCATATTGGTATCCTTCTTTCCTGCATAAGATTAACAAAAATATCAATTTCTAAAAAAATAGATTAATTTATTTTATAATTTAATACTTTTATTAGTATATTTTTATCACTTATCACACCTCCCAACTTAGTCATTGCTAGTCCCTTAGCAATATTTTATTTAATATCATATTTTAATCAGATTATCCATCAAAAAGATATAATCTAGGACTAAAGGTCAAAAAGTTTAGAAAATACTGCTAACTAAGCATTGAGCTTCAGAAGCAAATTTTTCAGTCAATATAATTAAAAACTTTCTTAGAGTACATCAAAGATCTATAGCACTTATGTTCGTGATGACTAACTTTAGCATTTTAGTGTTAAATTAAAAGACAAAAGTATCCTCTCTTATCACCTATTTTGGTCAATTTTCTATACATTCTCAATTTTATACTCATGAATTAAGGTAGCTTTCACACTACCTTTTTTTTTTTTTTTTGTGCTGAGCATCCTGGCCTTTCCTTCACCATTTTACGTGAATTTTCATACTTGACCTAGGTGCAGAGACCCAGTTACTAGGCTTTGGGCAATCCACATATACTCTATCTTTTGCACTTTATTTTTAGGCAGGTAGCTCTTTCCTTAAATTCAAGTTTCTTTGATTAGAATGTATATTAATTATCAATTTTCAGTGATAATTGAATCCTCAGTTGGCCTTATAATCAATACCTACTTTGCCTTGTTAGTGTGCATGTGCAATTAGAAGTGCTAATAGTCTTTTAATGACCTAAGTAGGCTGCTAAAAGTTGACCAACTAATCTACTTCTTTAACTCATTACATTCATTAGCAAATAATTCTATCTTTTATCACTTGTCCAGTCTATCTTGCTCAAGATTTTCTTCTTGACACATGGTTTTTTTTTTTTTACCCCCTAACTTATTCTACATTATCTTAAAGGAGAAAGAAAAATAAAGGGTGCAATAAAGGATAGGAAGGAATACACCTGATTTGGTTCAGTCTGGTTCTTTGGAGCTTTGAAATTTTGCTTGAGCTCTCATTAATTTTTTTCTGCAAAATTGAAAATACACACCAAAGCAGTAAAAGAGCAACAATAAATTACTAAAAAAAATAAAAAAAAATGATCAAAACTAAAAAGAAAAGAAATAACCTATCTAGTAGTTCTGATTTATAGTCTTCAGCTTGACTTTCTTTGAGTTCTAAAGTGGATCAATCTGGTGCCACTTCAATTGGAATACTTTCATGTTTGGTCAAGTCCCTCTTTCAATTGGACATTGCTAGCTTTTATAGTCTCAAACCTATTTTCTACAGAATTCTCATATAATGGATTGTCAATAATATCAATTAGAAAATAAGTTTGATTATCATCAGGATGTTTAGTATCTTTGAAAATATTAAAAGTAACTTGTTCATCTTGGATTCTAAGAATTAATTTTTCCTTGTTGAACATCTATTAAAGCTCCTTCCAGTAGCTAAAAAGGGTCTCCCTAAAATAAGGGGTACATCATAATCTTCTTTCATATCAAGAACAATAAAATCAATAGGAAAAATAAACTTATTTACCTTTACCAAGACATCCTCCACTATACCTCTTGGATATTTAATGGATCTGTCGGCTAATTGAAGAGTAATAGTGGTAGGCTTCGGTTCTCCTAGACCCAGCTTTCTGAAAATAGAAAAAGGCATGAGATTAATACTTGCTCCTAAATCACATAAAACTTTATCAAAACTACAATCACCAATAATGCAAGGGATAGTAAAACTCCCTGGATCTTTTAGCTTCTGTGGTAATTTATTTTGAAGTATTGCTGAGCATTCTTCATTCAAATTTATTCTCTCATGCTCCTTCAGCTTTTTCTTATTTGTTAGGATTTCTTTGAGAAACTTGGCATACCTGGGCATTTGAGTAATAGCATCTACAAAAGGAATATTAATATGTAAATTCTTTAAAATTTTGAAAAAGTTAGAAAATTTCTTATCTGGATGCTGTATTTGTCTCTCTGGGAATGGTAGTGGCGGCACGTAGGGCTTCACATTTGGATCGGCAAACTGTATACCTGGAGACCATCCATCTGCTGGTTGTTTTGGTGACTGATGAATTTTAGTTGATGGTTTCTTATTTGTAGTTGGCTCTTCAGTCTCTTTCTTCTGATGTGGCTCCTCCAGCTTTGTACCACTTCTTAGGGTGATAGCATTGACTTGCTCCCTTGGATTGGTCTCCATGTTGCTAGGCAAGGATCCCTGAGGTCTCTCGGAAGATTATCTTAGCCATTTGACCTATTTGCATCTCCAAGTTTGTTGCTGCTTGGATCCTACCTAAGTTTGGCTTTCAAATTTTTTATAGTTGCTTCTTGGTTTTGCATAAATTTGACCATCAGCTCTTCCATGTTGGACTTCTTTTCAGGTACTTGGAACCCGGAGGGTGGCTGTTGTGCTGCATTTTGATTACTCCACGAGAAATTTGGGTGCTACCTCCACCCTTGATTGTATGTGTTGGAGTAGGGATTATTTTTTTGCGGCCTAAAAAAATTACCAACATAATTAGCTGTATTAGTTGCTTTAGCAAAAGGATTACCTGTTTGGAAATTGCTTGTACCATGTCCTCCTCCACATAGGTCATAGGTGATGCTCTGAATATGCATAGCTCTTCCCTTCAAGTTGTTGACTTCAGCTCTAAGAGCTGCAATTTTAGCTAGTAAGGTTGGCATGAAATCTACTCCCTGCACAACTGCTGGTCTTTTTGGCATCATGCATTCTGTCTGCCACTAATAGCTATTTGATGCCATCTCATCGATTAGATTGAAGGCTTCTTCCTCCATTTTTTGATTAATGATTCCTCCTGTTGCTGCATCAATCATAGAATGATTAGTAGGAGATAAACCATTATAGAAAGTTTGTACCTAAAGCCATACGGGTAGTTGATGATGTGGACATCTCCTCAGCAGTTTCTTGAAATGCTCCCAAGCCTCATATAGTGTCTCCATATTCATCTGCATAAAAGAAGTGATATCATTGCGCATCTTGGCAATCTTGGAAGGTCGAAAGTACTTGGCTAAGAATTTTTAAGCTAGGACATCCCAAGTTGTGACAGAATCTATAGGAAGAGAATGAAGCTAACTTTTAGCTTTATCCCATAAAGAGAAAGGAAATAATCTTAATCTAATAGCATCATCCAACACCCCATTAATTTTAAAAATATCACAAAGTTCAAGAAAGTTAGAAATATGGGCATTCGGATCATCATGCATGTGTCCACTAAATTGCACAATTGATTGAATCATCTGGATTATCATCGATTTTATTTCAAAGTTGTTTGCTCGCACAGGCGGTCTCCTGATGCTCAAAGCTGCATCGACTACAGATGGTATGATGTAATCATTTAATGGATGATGTACTGGTCGAATAGCTTCATGCTGTCCTTTGGTTGCCATATCCAATCCTAGATTGATGTCGTTAGGGTCTTCAGCTATCATGTTTCTTTTTTGTTGTAGTCTTCTAATGGTCCTTTCAATTTTTGGATCTAAAGGTAGTAAGTTACTATGTCCAGTATGTGTCATGCACTGAATAAAATTTTTTAAAAATAAAGAAGAATAAAAATTAAAAATAAAATTTTAAAGTAAAGCTAGGATCAAAATTTCAATATTATTTTAGACACAATCCCCGGCAACGGTGCCAAAAACTTGATGCATGCTAATCTATAGCTATGGCAAGTGCACCAGTCGATCAAGTAATAAAGTAAATGAGTAGAGTATCATCCCTAGAGGATTGGAAAATAAGTACTGAAAAGCTCTTTCCTATGCTTTATTTAGAAGATCGATTTATGAGAATAAGAAATTAAAGAATAAAATAAAGAAATAATTAAAAATTTTAAGAAAATAGAGAGAGTGTAATTATTAGGATTTTAAACTTAAGAGCAATGTGTTACTAAGGCAATCGGATTCACCAACTCGGTCAATACAATATTCAAATTATTAGATTAATTTTATTTCATGTGATGGTGGAGTTTCCTAGTTTATTCACTACCCTTTGGTCCAGGCATAGCAAAACTATCAATATTTATTAATTATCCTTTGGTGCAGGTGTAATTTAAATAAATATTAATGCATTAAGTGTTGTGAAACTCTTTAATTAAAATACGCTGCATCCAAAGCGCACTAAAATTCCTGCATGCATATGAATTCTAATTTGATTCATAATACAAGGTATATAATCAAGAAGCAATAACATAGATGTACTTGATCCGTAACATCTATGTTCATCAGATCAATTAGAAGATGGCCAGTAATCTAAAAGCATTAAGATCAGATTTATATACTCCTCATGAATAAAATTTAAAATTAAAAATAATTCATATTAAATATTGCATCAAAAGAGTAGCCACACCTTAGCCTTAGTAAAAGAAAATTTAATTCATGATAACAAGTTCAAAAACAGCAAATAAAATAAATAGCATGAAGAAATTAGACTATTTAATTGCTGAAATTGGTTGTTCGTTGCTTTTGGTGTGGAAAACTTGATGAAGAAGAAGAGAAGCCCTTTGATCGATGTTCTGATTGTCGAAAGAAAAAAAGAAAAAAATTTAAAAAAACCCTTCCTTTTCTCTCTCTCAAAAATCTCTATTCAAAACTCTCTCTACCTCTCTCTTCTCTTTCTGTCTCTCTCTTCTCTCTCTTAAAATTCTCTTCCTAAAACCCTCTATATCTTTTTTTCTCTCACTCCTCTCTTTTCTTCGATAGCAGCAAGCCTTTAAATAATCTGGGTCATCTCCCCTTCGAAACCCTATTGAAATCAGGTTTAAAACTCTCAAAACAACTCAAAAAGAGCCCTAGATCAATTCTAACCATTGGAAGTCGATCAAACGATCCAAAAATCTCTCAAAAATCATCTTAAAATCCCAAATCAAGTTAGAATTCATTTGGACCATCAGATCAGCCTTGAAGATCAAATCTAGGCCATCGGATCGTGCATAGAGAAGCCTTTGATTCTTAGTTTTAAAGTTGGGATGAATCTCAGCTGTTGGATCTTGACCAGGAGCTGCATCTGCCATTCGTTAGCGCATGCGTTTTGGCCATCCGATCAAATCCCAATGAAAGACTCCCATCAGATTAGATAGAATTCCTAAATTACCTTCTGTAGACCATGCACGAGCCCGGTGTTGCATGGACCACCGCATTCTTCAGCCAATTGGAGCACGCTTCTCCATGTGAAATCTTTGAAATGCCCTCCAAACGATCCACCATGCGCTGTAAAAAATGCTGACGTCAGCTTGGCATCAGCATTGCGTCAGTAGGTCGGTCTGCTGGGTGCAGTCGAATCGGGCAGTCTGCTGAGCCAATTTTTCTGAACCAGTTTGAACTGGATCGGCTTTTTTTTTTTAAATTCAATTTTGGGCTCGTTTGAAGTCCATTTTGCCTAAAATTTATTTCATCTGAACCAGAAAAATAAGATCTTCATATTGATGGCCTTCTTTCCTACATAAGATTAACAAAAGTATCAATTTTTAAAAAAATAGATTAATTTATTTTATAATTTAATACTTTTATTAGTATATTTTTATCACTTATCAGCTACTCAGAGCCACAGTTGTAGATTCGATCTCTTGCACGGAACCTAGATGTTAATCCAGCAAACCAATGAACATCTAAAAAGAAGAGAGAAAGGAGATGGTGCCTAGGGTTTTGGCGTTGGAATCAGAGAGAAAGAGAGATAGAGAGTTAGTGAGAAAAGTTCAATTGTATTCTACTTTATTATAAAAGGTATAATACCCTAGTTTATTATCTAGGGTATCCACATGAAACATAATAAATTCTAGCTCAAAAACTCTCCTAGGTTAACCCAATACATGAAAGCACTCACCCAAACCCATGTATACCCATGGTTTTACATGCTCTCATCCTCTGAATCTAAACCGATCCGTATATGAGTTAACCTCCTTAAGATATCTTAAACTAGGCCTTAAGATCCTTAGGATAAAGCCCTATCCTAAACCCAAGCAGACCTCCTATGTTTTTCTATCTACGAAAATGTCTCTAACTGAGACTAAGATGTCCCTCCTGCATCCGAGATTGATGACTCATCTCAAAATCGAGTCATCTTCCCTATGTACCATACTGAGTGCCACTCTTTGTTTAGATGAACTCTGAGATTGAATCATCTCAGTCCATCCTCAAGATGTCTCGATATGAACCGAGTTGTCTTCACCTGAGATCAAGATGACTCTAACTGTGCTAGCCCCTTTCTTGGCTGATACTTCTTTCTGGCTCTGGTTTTTTACTTCATCTTATATCTCTAAGACTCCAAAGCACCTACCAAATCCCTTAAGGTCCTCATACCTGAACCTCAAGCCCATGGAGGGCTACACACCATCTTCACCTTAAGATAATTTCTGTCCTAGTCCTAGGACCACACCTATCCTAGTCTCCTAGAGCCAACACCCTGACACCTCCTGTGATCTTCCAAGGCTTGGGAGCACCACACCAATCTTACAATCTCCATCTTGGTGCATCCAAGCCTTGGCATACCGGCAATGTCTTCTTGCATGATCCCACTATCACTACATGCCCTGACAGCTCCTTATGCACACCTTGCTACTGCCATCCTTCCTCAGCTGCTGAGCTCCCTTAGAGACCTTTGGGATGACAGCCTCCACTACTAAAGACCTTGGCATGCTCCTTCGTATCATCTTTGGAGTTATAGATATCCTTCCGCTTGACAGCTGCATTAATTGACCTAGACATTTTTAGAGAACCCACAGCATTTTTGTACCGATACTTGCTGCATAACCTAATGCTCCACCTAACACAGTCCTCTCAGAGCCATGCCAATCTCCCTGCATTATCTGCCTCATCTGGATCTATGCGGTCCCGATATTGTTACTGGGATATAGCTCCTTCCTCTGCACCCCTCCACTCTGAACTTATGCTGCATCTTTCTCCACCTGTGAAGCCATCTCTATCCAGTGCTTCACTTAGAACTAAAGTCCTCCTGATGTCGTAGAAGATCTTGACTCTATCATTGAGTCATCTAAGCTCAACCATCCAATGCTGTACTGCTGGACCTACCGCTGTACCTCAAATACCATCACTATCCCTTCGAATCCTCTGCACTTTGTGGACCCCTTTGAAGCCATCTTAGATACACCGCACACTGTGAGCTCTTTCAAAACTAACAAAAGCTCATCCAACTCTTCTCCCTCAGCAACTGAACCGATGGAATCTACCTTTTCTCCTTCCTTGCACTACTTCCAAAATGAACACATGCACTTAAAGTACCCCACTTCACCACACTTAAAGCATCTCTTGGACTTCTTACTGCCCTTCTACTCACCCTTCTTCTTCTCTTTTTTGGGCTCTTTGAAATCATAAGATCCTCCTAAAAGTCCTCTCTCTTCATCATCCATTTTTGCTGCTCATTGGACCTGAGTACTGATACGATATTCTCGTACACTAATGTCTCCTTACCATACAGTAACATCATCACCAACGCATCAAAGCTTGTGGGTAATGAACACAGCAGCAACAAACTCTTATCCTCCTCTTCAAGATCCATCCCAATATTGAGCAAGTTCATGCTCGTTCGGTCGAACCATTGAATATGCCCCACAATATCCTTGCTCTCTTGCATCCAAAGACTATATAGTTGCTTCTTTAGTATCAACTTATTGTACATGTTCTTCTCCATATATAATTGGTGCAACCTTGATCATAAGCCCTTGGGTGTCCTCTCCTACAACACGTCATATAAAACCTCATCTACCAGATAAGCCCTAATTATGGCACATGTCTTTTTTCCTAAAGATATCCATACCTTGTCTATCATCTCCTCTAGTCTATCCTCCAAGATTGAATCCAACCCCATCTGAACTAACAGATCCTTCATCCTAACCTTCTACATCATGAAACTTCTTTTACCGTCAAACTTCTTAAATCCTACCTTCAATCTATTATTTTTCATGATCAATCCAAATCAAATAATAGCACAAGAGGTAAATCTAAAAATTACCTTGACTAAAGAGGGTAGACAGTAGTCCTTAAATCTCTTTCTTCCTCATAAGGCCTAGAGAAAATCTAGCTCTAATCCTTGATACTGATCCTCTATAGGAACCTAATCTTCTTCCTCCTCCATGCTCAATCGAGCTCTGATACCAATTATTAAAACCTGATATTGCTCTGATATCAATTATTGTGCTTATGGCTGCTCGAAGCCATAATCATAGATCTGATTTTTTGCACAAAATCTAGATGTTAATCTAGTAAATCGATGAAGATCTAAAAAGAAGAGAGAAAGGGGATGGCACCTAGGGTTTTGATGTTAGAACCAGAGAGAAAGAGAGATAGAGAGTTAGGAAGAAAAGTTCAATTATATTCCACTCTATTGTAAAAGTTACAATATTCGGGTTTACATATCCTAGAGTCTCCACATGAATCCTAATAAATTCCAGCTCAAAAACTCTCCTAGGCTAACCTAATACATGAAAGCACTCACCCAAACCCATGTACACCCATCGTTTTATATGCTTTCATCCCTTGGATCTAAATCGATCCATACATGAGTTAGCCTCCTTAAGATCTTTTAAAGCAGGCTTTAAGATCCCTAAGACAAAGCCCTATCCTAAACCTAAATAGAACTCCCAAGCATTTTTGCCCATGAAAGCCGAGATGTCTCTAACTGAGATCAAGATGTCTCGCTTGCATCTGAGACAACTCATCTCAGAATCGAGTCATCTTCCCTACATGCCATGCCAAGCCACTCTCTATCTGAATGAACTCTAAGACAGTCATCTTGATCCATCCCCGAGACATCTTGGTATGAACAGAGTCATCTCTACATAAGATCGAGATGACTTTAACTATGCGCCAGCCCCTTTCTTAGCCGATACTTCTTCTTGGCTCTGATTTTTTGCTCCATCTTATGTTTTCAAATCTCCAAAGCACCTACCAAGCCCCTTAAGATCCTCACACCTAAATCTTAAGCCCATGGAGGGCTACAACCTGCCTCTACTCTAGGATAACTCATATTCTAGTCCTAGGACCATACCTATTCTAGTCTTCCGAAGCCAACACCATGACTCCTCCTGTGGCCTCCCAAGGCTTGGGAGCACCACACCAATCCTTACATTCCATCAGTATAGAAATTTATTCTTATGCTATCGACTTAGGTTCGAACCTATGGGGTCACACACATAAGAGATTTCTATCTGATCGGATGGTTGATCAATGATTATGAATCATTGTAGGATCAAATCATCAATATGATTGATGATTGATCAAGTATAAGTATTGCAGGAAGATTAATTAGCAATTGGATTGCTAATTGACTCAATTTAATTAAGCAATAGGACTGAGATCAAGTTTAATTGAATTAGAATCAATTTGGATTGATTTAGACTTTATTAGGTCAAGTCTAATTGGATCATAAGAAAATTTAATTATAAGAAAAATCAATTTTCTGATTGATTAGGACTTATTTGCACCTAATTCCTAATTGGCCTAGAATTTAAATTAGATTTAAATGAGATTTAATCAGATTTAATTAAGCTCCTAGTTAGATCAAGATTATCTTTGATTAGGTTGCACCAATTCTAATTAGAATAAAAATTAGATTTGGTTTGACCAAAGCATACAAGAGAGCCCAGTTTGACTGGGACTCTCTCTCTCCCTTATGCCAAGTTCCCTAGCCCCATGCCCCACTTTTGAGATATTTGTGTGACTTTTCTCATGCTTAGAGAGTCCCACACATGCCTCTTCTCCTTTTGTTTCGGAAATAAAGTTTGACGAGGTCAAACTAGGGAAGTAATTTTTTTCTTGGACTCTATTTGATAGAGTTTTTTGATTTCCAAACTCTATCCACAAGTGGTGCTTAAATAATTTAGATTAAATCTAATTTTAAGCATGAGAAACAAGGATTTTTCTGCATGAATTTATGGTAGTCCATGCCTAAAAGGAATAGGAGGCACCCAAGAGTTGGATGCCCCTATACTATTGAAAATTATGTTCCAAAGGTAATCATCAGTCTGTTAATAATTGAGATATTGTAATTAATTTATTAATTAATAAAAATTTTTTGGCATCTTTTTCATCATAAATTTACATCTTCTAATAAACTCCATTATTGTGATGAAGTTCTTAGGACTATTTAGTTTCGATAAAGAGAGAATTTATCGATTAGTCCTTAAATTTGTTCATGATCAAATGATAGGCTGTTAATTAGGATGACAGCATCTATCGAGCATAGGTCGCTATATGCCATATAGGTTGATTATCCTCTTAACCAAAAAGTGTGGAGACACTGAAATGGCATACAGGTGAGATATATGGATACATCATCATCGAACGTGACCAACTCCGGAGCATTCTACTATTGAGAATGTCTTTGATGGGATATAGGTATAAGTATCCCTTAGACCTGAGATCACCTTAATAACTTGCAAGCAACTCACTGTGCTTTGGTACCGGACTAACTGAATTTCTAATTCAGCAATGGAAGGCTTCTAGGCACAGTCAAATACTTGTGAAGTTGGAGTGTGATCAAGATAGAATTGACCACTCCAAGAGTCGGAGAAGAATGTATCACTGTATTTTAATATAGCAAAACCTTGGCCAGGGTAATTCATCAGATGGATTTGATATTTTAAAATATAATATAGACAACCTGATCAGAGTTGACAGTTGAACTCTGGGGTGTCCTACGAGCATTATGGTCAAGGGGATGAATTATATGGAAACTATATCTGCATGGGTTCTAAGGATGGTGTTTTACACCTTCGATCTATCCGATCGTTGGATATCATTGCTAGATGGTCACTTTGATTAGTACAAAAATTTATTTCTATACTACCAACTTAGATTCGAATCTATGAGGTCACATACATTAGAGTTCATATTTCGATTGGATGGTTGATCAGCGATTTAGAATTATTTTAGGGTTAAACGATCAATACGGTTGATGTTTGACCTAGTGCAGGTGCTATAGGAGGATCGATTAGCAATTTGATTGCTAATTGACTTAATTTGATTAAGCCAATAGGCTGAGATTAAGTCTAATTAAATATTATTTAATTAGATTTGGTTTGGGCTTGATTGGCTCAAATCCAATTGGTTTATTAGATAAGGCAAGTGTAAGGAAGAACTAGTCCTAGTCTAACTAGGACTTGGATCAACCCAATTTTTTAAATTGATTAAAAAATAAATTAAAATTAAATCTAATTTAATCTAATTTAAATAAGTCTTTAAATAGGTTAGGGTCTTATTTAATTAGATTGGATTACTCTTATTTTTATTTGGTTAAAAGATCTTGTTCGACCAGGTCAAAACAGGAGTCCTAGTGTGACTAGGACTTCCTATTCTTTGCACCACCTAATCCTCACACCCCACCCCTTTCTCTTTATATTTTTATGTGAAATTCTCCATGCCCAAAGGCTTCTCACATCCCCTTTCTCCCTTCTATTTCTCAAATGGAATTTTGTTGCATGATTAAGTCAAAAGGGGAAGTTGATTTCACTTAGGATTCTATGAGATAGAATTCCAAATCAACTAAAAGTCCTCCTTCCCTTCATGCCACCACCTCCCTTATTTCTCTCTCTCTTTCTCTCACATTTTTTTGGGTTTATTTGCATCCTCCCTTGCTGGTCCATGGCAGAAAAAAAAGGTGGGGTACCCAAGAGTTGGGCGCCCCAACAACTTTCCTTATTTGGTCCTTTCTAGTCTAGGTTTTTCACCTAACTTGGACTCTGCATATCTCTTTATTTAAAAATAATTTTTTGCTAAAATTTTTATGGATTGTAGACACTTGAGAGTTCTCTTTATTATAGAAAAATAAAAGAAAAATTCATCTAGGTCAAAGAGATATTAAAAACATAAATCAAGGTATCTAGAAAAAGAACAAAGAAGAAGAAGTGGGTCTTCTTGTAGGGTTTTTGTTCCGGATCTCTTCCTCCCTTTTTGTGAGCATTTTAGAGATGTCTTGGCATCATAAGTCTTCTTCTTTTCCTTTTGATATTTTTGAGTATCTAAGTTTTGAAGAAGAAAGCATCGGATCAACCGTCGAAGAGAGATCAGCATAGTGCTAGCATACTATACTGATTTCCTACATCAGGATCTCTGATCATGTTCGTGGGCTCATGTGGATGACTCCTAGAGGTCGGACATGTATGCAGCTCATGATTTCATCCTCAAGCCTAGATCAGTAAGTTAGAATGTCTAACTTTCTCAGGTAATAGATCCGATCTGTTATTTTATAGCTGCATTAGATGTAGTATAGATCTAGGTTGATATGATCAACCTTTTCTTTCTTGTTTAATTTTAAATTTTTGATTTAAATATCATGCAATAATCATATAATAAGATATTAGATCTAGAGTATTTTAGATTAATTTTAATTAATTTTAATCTTCCACTATCTGATCTTGAAAAAATTTCAAGATCTAATCCTAAAACCCTAGATCTGGTTCCTACAATTGGTATCAGAGCCTAAGTTCTTATTACATGATTTTTGTGCATCTTTAGATTATTTTTTAGATTAGATCTAATTTATAATATATTAAATTTAAAATTAAAAAAATTCAAATATCATGAACTACCATAAGGTTATCCTACTGTAAGGTTTATCCTTTACAGTGAAAAGGTTGTCCTAGTTCATGATGATCTAACTCTAATCATAAATTTATTAGATTTGATCTAATTTTATTTATGATTTAATTAATTTAAAATAATTTTATATCTAAAAATAAAATATTTTAGATTGCATGGACTGTCATAAGGTTGTCTTGCCATAAGGTTTACCCCTTATAGTGGATAGGTTGTCCTAGTACGTACTGATCTAAAATATTGATCATAAAATTTTAGATTAGATCTAAAAAATTTTATGATTTGATTAAAAATATTTTAATCTAATTTCAATCATCATAAATGAGTTAGATTTGATTTAGAAAGATTTATGATTGATTATTATTGAAACTATTTCAATTACATGAACCTGTTTAGATTAGATCTAAAGTAGGTTTATGTTTATTTTTCTTGCATATTGATTATAAATCAAACATGCAACTTGGTTGATAGAACCATGTTGTAAAAATATTTTACAAACATGAAAATCATTTTCAAAAAGCCAAACCCCAACCCTCAAACCAAAACTTAATTAAGAATTAAGAAGTTGTTTGATTAGGTTCTAGGATCGTAAATTGAAGATCCTATGACATGAATCATAACACATTGGGTTAATGGGTTAGTGGGGATTAGATCTATTAATTGGGTTAGACCTAAGATTAAATTAAAGAATGGACTTAATTAAAGAATTGACTAAATCTAATTAATTATTATCTTAGATTAAGTCAAGGATTCTTTAGATCAATTACAGTAGTTGTAGTTGGTCAAGTCCATGTCCTTAACAAGATTATAAATCAACTTTCTGAGATTGGCAATCCAAAATTATTGGAATTTGTCAATTCGGTATTTGACATAGGATAGTAAGCTGCATTATGTCTGGCTAAAGATGATAAACTTAGCGCTTATTGGGAGGCAATCCAATATTTAGTTCTTTCATCTAATTTATCTTTTTAGCTTATTTTCTTTTTAGGACATGTTGAATAAAATTGGAGGGAGAGCCCAAATTTTCAAAGGCATATGCTGGACCATATACATTGAGTTAGGTATATTCTTTCTTGTTCTTTATTACATCCTTTATTTTTTCTTCTCTATTGAGGACAATATCGATTAAGTTGGAGGAGAGAATAATAAAAATTTTATTTTTTTATTTTTTAAGTTCTCAAAAAAGTTAGTATTTAGTATTTAGACATCTGATTATGCTTAAGAATCGAATTAAACTAAGTATTTTTTTTAAAAAAAATGATGCATAGATCAAAGAATTTGTGAGATATTTAGGAATCAAGTACTAAGAAAATCTAATAAAGAGTTAAGTCTAGAACATAAAAAAAATTTTCTTTAAGCATTTTTAATTTTTTTCTACTAGCATCAAAGAAAAATCTACTTTTTATGGGCTTATGTAGGATAACTATATGTTTCTTCATATAAAAAATTTATTTTAATAAAATAGTTTTCAAGTACTTCTCACTGAGTAACCGAACTTCTTTGCCTAAGCAAGCATTGAGTTTCGCATCAAAAGGTGGGAAGGATGAAGAAGCTCATTATAAAGCTAGTCTTAACTCATAGCCTATTTGATTTGAGCTAGTAAGCCCGAGGGGTATTCTATATCTAGTGCCTTAAAGCCAACTGGTTTGGAAGTCATTGGCCCAAGACTCGCTACATGGATCAAATAGAAAGCTTAAGGGATTAAGACACTCAATAATGGTATAATATTTTAAAAAAATATTAATTTTTTATCGAGTAATCAAATCTTGTTGTTTAAGTAAGCAATGATATTCGCATCAAAAAGTGAACAATGTGAGAAAAAAATCAATAAATGAAGGATGGAAGTAGCAATACACTTGCCCGTATGAAAGTTTAGACAAATCAGAAATAAAGATAGGATAATTTAGAAAAAGTTTAGAAAAATTTAATATTCTTTACTTAATTTTTATATTGATAAATATTAATATTTCAATGATATATCTCACTTATACTCTACTGAATATCAATGATCATTTTAAAAACTACTTAGGTAAAATTTGAAACTCTAAAGTTAAAAGATATCTAAAACTAAATTCTTTCTTTAATCAAGGATGAGCAAAGCTTAAGTTAGAAGGGTATGATAAGTACCATAAATTAACCAATAAAAGTATTAATTTATCAATTAATTTATATTTATTTTAAAAATTAATAATTAATTTATATATATTTCTAAGAAATTAATATTTTTAAAATAATAAAAATTAAAAAAATAAAATATTATTATCAATTAAAAAAGCTTAATTTTTTGGTCATAACAAAATAAATTTGAAGTAAAATAGATTTAAAACGAACCCTATATAAATTTTCAAAGAAACAAAAGAAATAAAAATAAAATAGAAAATTAAAATGGCTCAGTCGGCTCAAGCCACCATGACATATTAGCTGGCGCATCCAACTGCATCGAGCCAAGCCACCAACCCGCTGTCAGCCAATGCTTCCAGCTAGCCGGCCCAGAAAGCAAAGCCGGCCCGTGTTCAAAGCCCAGCCCATGCGCGCCAGCCCACCAGCCGCATTCGATCCATGGAACAGTGTAGACCGCCAGCTCAGTGATAATCAACGAATTGAGAAATGCCACATGGTAGACCAAGACCTCTAATAGGTTTACAGCATTTTTGTCACGATGCATGGGGTATCCTTGTCATTTCACTCATCAAAACATGCATGCCGATTGGTTGTGGTGTGTAGTGCTGCTAGTCCACAGGGTTCACATGAACAGTAATGTGCGATCGGACGGTTCTTATCACTGCTGATTTTGATCAGATGGTCAGGGTTTAAATCTAAATACAAATCAAATTTGGCTTCACCCAGATCGCCATCCGACGGTTGCTCTCGCTCTCGCCCATAATTCGATGGTCCAGTTAGCACCCGACGGTGATTCAGCTCCTAGCCAATGATCTGACAATCGAATCTCTTCCATCAGGCATGATCTGATGGCCAAAAATGCTCCATCAAGCTCCATCCAACGAGTAGCAGAATTCATCCAGTACTCCTTTTAATTTAATTTTCATTAGGATTTCTTCAAATTTGATGATTAAAATGGCTCTTAGTCCCATATTGCCTGCAACGAAAGCTCTCAGCCCTCCAACACCTATAAATAAGACCCCAGGCCTTTAAATCAATTCATCTTTGATTAAGATGAAGCTTTGGTATAGGGCAGAGCTAGGCTTTTGGTTAATGGCTACTTCAAGGCAACTAGTGGTGAGAGGAAGAGCTAGGCTTTTACACCATGTTTCTGCCAACATCAATCCAAGATCAAGATCAGCCTGCTTCTAATTTTTATTTTTTCTCTTTATCCTATCTTTTTAATTTATGTAATTAAATTTTGAATCTTAATGCAAAATTTTTTATGCAATTTAAATTTATACTCTTTATTTTATTATAAATTTACGTTTATTGCAAGTAGATGCTAAGATCTAAATAGTAGATCCTAGTACCAAATTTATTTTTCTGCACTATTTAAATTTTGCTTTTAATTTTTGACTTCAATTTTATTTTCAAAATCTCTCTTTTTCTTTTGTAAAATCAAAGATTTTAAATCTAAAATACTACATTTCCTATGGATTCGACCCAACTCACTGCTATCTACGTACGTTTAATTATTTTAAAAAGTTGAATTAAACTAATAATTATAATATTTTAACGATGGTATCGTAGTCTAATTGAGGATGTTTTGGTTAGAGTTGATAAATGTTATTTTTCAATAGACTTCCTCATACTCGTTATGGAACCATCCCAAGAGCTGAACCAAAATTCCAAAATTTTGGGTCGACCATTCCTAGCTACCGCTAATGCCAAATATCAATTGTAAGATAGGAGCCATGGACATTTCTTTTGGGGATCAAAAGGCAAAAATAAATATTTTTAATACCTCCTTTGTAATCGATCAAATAGATGAGATAGTTGAATCTGATTCCTCCTTAGATTTACTCAAGAGTAACTTTCTAAATAAACTTGTCAAAGAAATCTCAGACCAGGAGGTGAATGCCCTATTTGATTCACCTCATCCATCACATACATTACCTTGGTCGATGAAAATTCGAGCCCTTACCTTGAGAAAAAAATTGAACCATTACGACCTTCAATTTAGGCTCCACCACAACTTGAACTAAAATCTTTACCTGAAATCACTTAAGTATGTATTTTTAGGATCAAAGAAAACCCTACCAGTAATAATTGCTTCCAACTTAACTACTGAACAGGAAAACCAATTGGTAAAGATGTTTTAAAAACATATAAGGAGGCCATAGGGTTGGACCGTCGTCGATTTAAAAGGAATTAGTCCATCAATATGCATGCACCATATTTATACAGAAGATAATGCCAAACCAACTCGAGAGATGCAAAGATGGCTTAACCCTAACATGCAAGAAAGTAGTCAAAAAAGAGTAATTAAATGGTTAGATGCTGGAATTATTTATCCTATCTCTGACAGCCACTGGGTGAGTCCTACACAAGTTGTTCCAAAGAAATCTGGACTTACGGTTGTCCGCACTGAACATGGAAACTTAGTACCAACACGACTTTCCACTGGGTGGCGTGTCTGCATAGATTATAGAAAACTCAATACAACCATCCGAAAAGATCACTTTCCCTTACCCTTTATCGATCAAATCCTAGAAAGACTAGCAGGCCAACAATACTTTTGCTTTTTAGATGGATACTCAGGATACAATCAGGTAGCAATCTACCCAGGAGATCAGGAAAAGACCACCTTTACATGTCCCTATGGAACCTTTGCTTTCCGTAGAATGCCATTCGGATTATGTAATGCACCTGCAACTTTTCAAAGGTGCATGATGTCAATATTTTTCAGACATGATAGGAGATTTCTTAGAAATATTCATGGATGACTTTTTCAGTCTTTGGAGAATCTTTTGAGAGTTGTCTCAACAATTTGAAGAAAATATTAAAATGATGTATTGAGGCTAATCTAGTGTTAAGCTGGGAAAAGAGCCACTTCATGGTTCAAGAAGGGATCGTTTTAGGACATATAGTATCCTAAGAAAGGGATTGAGGTAGATAAAGCTAAAGTTGAACTAATTTCTAAACTTCCTCCTCCCACTTCTGTCAAACAAATTCGATCTTTTCTTGGTCATGTAGGATTCTATCGTCGCTTCATCAAAGAGTTCTCTAAAATTTCTCGTCCTTTGTGTAATCTCCTTGCTAAGGATGTTTCTTTTAACTTTGATGAAAATTGTCTTAAAGCTTATGAAATTCTTAAAAGAAGCTGTGACCAAAGCTCCAATCATACAACCTCCTAATTGGTCACTACCTTTTGAAATTATGTGCGATGCCTCAGATTTTGCCATAGGAGCTGTCCTAGGCCAAAGGGTAAACAAATGTCCTGTAGTGATCTATTATGCTAGTAGAACTCTGAATGAAGCACAAATGAATTATACCACCACTGAAAAAGAGTTGCTAGCCATTGTGTTTGCCCTAGAAAAGTTTAGATCATATTTATTAGGATCAAAAATCATAATTTACTCGGATCATTCAGCCTTGAGATACCTGCTCTCAAAGAAAGATGCTAAACCATGATTAATTAGATGGATTTTACTGTTACAAAGAATTTGACATTGAAATTCGAGATAAGAAGGGATCTAAAAATGTTGTAGCAGACCATCTGTCTAGGATCCTAGTGAAAGATAATGAACCTGTATCAATCAGAGAATCTTTTTCAGATGAACAATTGTTAACAGTTTCACATACAAAGACTCCTTGGTTTGCAAATATTGTCAATTACTTAGTCATAGGACAAATTCCTGATGGCTGGTCTAAGAATGAAAAGGATCGATTCTTTGCTCAAATCAAATATTATTTTTGGGAAGATCCTGAGCTTTTTAGAATTTGTGCTGATCAAATCATTCGTAGATGTGTTCCTGAATCTGAACAATGGAGTATCTTACAATTTTGTCATACTCTTGCTTGTGGAGGACACTTTTCTGGACGAAAAACTGCGGCCAAAGTGTTACAAAGTGGTTTTTATTGGCCAACATTATTTAAGGATGCCCATACTTTTAGTCAGGAGTGTTTTAAGTGTCAAGCCTTAGGGAATATTTCAAAGAAAGACATGATGCCTTTGAACCCCATTTTAGTGGTTGAAATTTTTGATGTATGGGGAATTGATTTTATGGGACCTTTTCCACCTTCCAATGGATTTGAATACATTTTGGTAGCTGTCGATTATGTTTCTAAATGGATTGAAGCAATAGCAACTCGAACCAATGATCATAAAGTAGTCCTAAAATTTATTCAGAAGAATATCTTTTCTAGGTTCGGATTTCCACGTGCTATCATTAGTGACGGGGGTACCCATTTTACAAATCATCAATTTCGAACTTTATTACGAAAATATGGGGTGACACATAAGATAGCTACACCATACCATCCGCAAACAAGTGGTCAGGTAGAAGTCTCTAATAGGGAAATCAAGAATATCTTACAAAAGACTATTAGGCCTGATCGAAAAGATTGGTCAGATCGATTGGATGATGCATTATGGGCCTATAGGACAGCTTATAAAACCCCTATTGGAATGTCTCCCTATAGATTAATCTATGGAAAAGCATGTCACCTTCCGGTAGAACTTGAACATAAAGCATATTGGGCAATAAAATAATTAAATTTTAATTTAAACAAAGCTGGTTCCAATCGGATGTTACAATTAAGTGAATTAGAAGAATTAAGGCAAGAAGCTTATGAAAATTCAAAAATTTATAAGGAAAAAAATGAAAGCCTTCCATGATAAACATATTTCAAGAAAAACCTTTGAGCCAAATCAACAAGTCTGGTTATTTAACTCAAGGCTTCGATTATTTCCTGGAAAACTAAAATCCAGATGGGATGGACCTTATATAGTTAATCATGTATTCCCACATGGTGCAATTAAACTCTATGATCCCAGGACTAAAAATTTTTTTAAGGTAAATGGCCAAAGGCTTAAACCATATATTGAAGGGATATCATTAAATCGAAATATTGATCAAGTGCAATTAATAGAACCACAATGAATTAAACTGCATTTGTCTGGCTGAAGATAATAAACTTAGCGCTTATTGGGAGGCAACCCAATATTTAGTTTTCTTGAATCTAATTTTATTTACTTTCTTTTTAGGTCATCTTGAATAAAGTTGGAGGGAGAGCTTAAATTTTCAAAGGCATGTGCTGGACAAATAATTTTTTTTTACACCCTTCTATTTTTTCTTCTCCATTGAGGACAATGTCGATTAAGTTGAAGGATAGAAAAAATATAAAAAAAATAATAAAAATTAAAAAATAATAAAAATTTAAAAAAAAATTAAAATTTTCTATAAAAAATAACAATAATAATAAAACTTTAGAATATAGGAAAGAAAATCTTAAGCAAAATAGACTAAAAAAAGTAATAAAGTTAGAAAGTATTTGCTAATGACTGTAGCGAGTCAAGAAGTAGATTAGTTGGTCAGACTTTTAGCAGCCTACTTAGGTCATTTAAAAGCTATCAACACTTCAAATTGTACATACACACTAACGAGGTAAAGTAAGTGTTGATTATAAGGTCAACTGAGGATTCAATTATCACTAAAAAATTGGTGATTACTATATACCCCAATTAAAGAAACTTGAATTTAAGGAAAGAGCTACCTACCCAAAATAAAAGTGTAAAAGATAGAGTATATGTGGATTGTCCTAAATTTAGTAACTGAATCTCTGCACCTAAGTCAAGTATGGAGATTCACGTCAAACGATAGAGGAAAGGTCAGGATGCTCATCATAAAAAAAAAGGAGAGGTGCTGTGAAAGCTACCTTAATTCATGCACTTACCTTATGGGTGTATAGAAAATTAATCAAAATAAATGATAATAGAAGATATATTTATCCTTTAAATTAACATTCAAATACTAAGTTAGACTTCACAAACATAAGTGCTGGAGATCTTTGGATGAACTCTAAAAGAAGTTTCTCATTAATCTGACCATAAAATTTACTTATGAAACTCAATACTTAGTTAGTGATACTATCTAAACTTTTGATCTTAAATCCTAAAGCTATTTTTGTGAAGGAGGATCTTAGTGAAACATGGTAATTAATCTAGACTAGTATGACATTGCTAAGAAATTAGCAATGAGTAAGTTGGGGGGTGTGATAATATCACAAATTTATTAATAAAAATATTAATTTATACTTAATTTTTAAGACTTAATATTTTTATTAATCTAAATAAAGAAAATAAATTTATCAATAAAAATTTTTCATTTTTTTATTACAATGAAATAAATTTGAAGTCAATCCGATTTAAAATGAATTTAATATGAAATTTCAAAGAAATAAAAAATAAAATTAAAAAATAAAAATTAAAGAAAAAAGAAAAATAGCTCAGCTAGCTCAAGCTACTATGCCATATTACCCGGCGCATCCAACTGCGCCGAGCCAAGCCACCAAGCCATTATCAGTCGGTGCATCCAGCTAGCCGGCACAGAAAGTGAAGCTGGCCCGCCTTCAAAGCCTAGCCCACATGCGTCAGCCCGCCAGCCTCTATTTTGTCCATGGAATAGTGTGGACCACCAGCTTAGCGATAACTGGCGAATCAAAAAATCCCACATGGTAGACCAAGACCTCTAAGAGGTTTACAACATTTTTGTCACGGTGCATGGGGTATTCTTGTCATTTCACTCATTGAAATGCATGCGTTGATTGGTTGCGGTGTGCAGTGCGGCCAGTCCATGCAGTCCATGGAAATAGTAAGTGCACGATTGAATGGCTGCGGTCACTTATGGTCAAGATTGGATGACGGTGGTTGGTTCCAGGTTCAATTCAAACTCTATCAGCTTCATCTGCGCCATCAGATGGCAGCACTCACATCTGGCATTGATCCAATGGTTCAGAATGCTCCCAGTGGTGATAGGACACCCAAGCATGCAATCAATGGCCTAATTTCCTCCATCAATGCACGATCAATGGCCAAAATATTTTTTGACTTAATTTGGGCTGATAAAACTCCATTTCTGGTATTTCTTAAAGCCTTGGATCATCATTTGATGGCTAGAACATGCAGAGACTGAAGGGAAATCCTGATTTTCTGGACTAGGTTCGTTCAGATCTGATCAAATCAAGAGATATATTTCAAAAATTTTTTTCTTTGATCTAGATCAGATCTGAGATATTTTAGATCTAATTATTATTATTTTAATAATTAAAATAAATTTAAATAAATTAAATCAAATTTAATTTATCTTGAAGTGGGTAATCCTATTACCCGTTGATGATCCTGTAAGCAGCAAAAGGTTCTGGATCAAGCCACGCAAGTGCCTGGCCTCTATCGGTATCTACTCAAGCTGGATCTAGAGATCCTCTTCTTCTCTATCACGTCTCCAAAAATTAGATCTAGATCTGATTTGGAGGATCTTCAAAACTCTTTTCGAAGATCAGCAGTTGTCCTATGTAGCAATGCAACCTTCTAGCTTTCAATCACCTTTCTCTCATCTGGATCGCACCAACCAAGGTCCAAACCTCTTCGGACATGGAGAGGAGAAGGAGAAGGTGGATTTGGCATGGAGGAAGAGGGGAGAGGAGGCTTTGGGCATTGGGAATTGAATTCCTTTTCAATGAACAATCTGAGTTGGGCGTAGGGTCTTATTTATAGACTGTCTGTGATCCAACTCCTCTCCTTCCCAACCAATCATAACTTTTTGTGAAATTAGATCTAAATCTGATTGGTGGGAATAGAGTCCCCTGGATTCCTCCTTAGAGGATGCCTAAGACCAGTCAAAGTTGGTTCTTAGAAGAACTCTAATTGAAATCCAAAAAGAAGATGGAGTCCCTGTCCAACAGGAACTCCTGGGTGCCTCCAACTTGGGCGCATGCCTAGGATGGCGTGCACCCTCCTTCTTGCGAGGTTCTGACAGGGGGACAAGCCCCCACCAATCTTCCAATAGGTGCGTGACACATGGACAGAAGTTAAAGTATCTATGGTCAACATTTGACCAGTCAAAGGTCAACTTTTGACCAAAGTCAAAGAACGAAAAATGGCAGGTAACCAAAAATGGTAGGTAATATCTTACAAAATAAGACAATCTTTTCTGACTTGGACAAGCTCCAGTCAGACCATATGAAGGCCTCTGATTGAGCACAAACTCCTTTGGCTCAGATAAGACAACTTATTTATGATAGTAAAAGAAGAACGTTAGGTTCAATCGAGTGCTAGCACGATTTTCTTGAACCTAATTGAATCTCATTCAGATCAATTGAACTGGATTAGTTCAATTGATGATCACTAGATTCAAACCCTTATTTGTGTGACCCAGTTAGGTTCAGTTCTGTATGGTAATGGGATATGTCATGATCTCTATCATCGACATCATCGAAACTTCTTTCGATGGATCAGAACTCTTCTGATTCGAACAGCTAGAATGATCGATCATCTAAATCATTCTAATTGCTCCCAAAATCCACCAAGTGACACCTAGCAGTATATGGTGGCAACCCATCAGAGCTGAATGCGAACCTCTTGGTGCAGCTACCTGTGTGATTAAGTTCTTCTATCTTGAGCTCCGATCAGATTAGGGTTAAGGTGAACTCATCAAACCCTAGTTTCTGTCATATGATGTAATCATTCGATTCAAGTCCGATGTGAAAATCTAAATAGAAACTCTTTCTATTATTTCACTCTACCATGGCCATGGACTTCTAGACTTGATTCTCATGATCATCATAGAACTGCTCCTCTACCACTGAGGTAGATAGATTCCATCTTGATGTTATCCAGACACATTACTGCAGTATCAAGTCAGTCATTGACGAGAAGGTAGACTCCCTAATGACTACTCGAGGTGGTCACGCTCAGTGCCCTCATTCTCTAACGAGTACCTGTACTCTCGCTTCGGTGTCTCCACACCGTAGACTCAAGACTCATCTACTAAAGAGAAGTGATTGTACACCAACCTTCCGGATCAATCACCATCCTCGTGATGATCCTATGGTCGGGAGCATTTTATGAGTTAATAATGATTATTCATGTCTTAAATTTTCAACTCTTGAAAATATGAATTATCATTACCATTAACTCAAAGGATGTATCACAGACACTAAATACACATATGTGATAGAAAATAACCCATTTTATTGATATTAGTCAAAATTACAATTTTGCCCCTAGAAGTGTATTACAAGTGTCAGCCAATTCTGGCTTCTAGGGCACATATATCTAACAATCTCCCACTTGTCCTAAAGCCAATTGGCTACAAGTCTAAGTCCCATCTTCTCAAGGTGGGCTTCGATCTTCTGCTGGCCCAACGGCTTTGTAAGTGGGTCTGCCACATTATCTATGGAGTTGACTCTCTTGACCTCGACATAACCCTTCTCGAGGTAATCGCGGATGAGGTGGTATCGCCGCTCAATGTGCTTGGATTTTTGGTGAGACCTCGGCTCCTTAGCAAGGGCTATGGCATCATTGTTGTCGCAGTATAGAGGAATGGCATCTGATGGCATTACTCCGATTTTTGCAGCAAACTTCTTGTACCAGAATGCTTCCTTCGCAGCCTCTGATGCAGCGATATATTCTGCTTCCATGGTGGAATCTGCTATCACCGTTTGCTTGGAACTCTTCCAGCTGACAGCACCACCATTGCACACAAACAGACTCCCAGATGTCGACTTTCGATCATCTATATCGGACATGAAATCCGAGTCTGTGTATCCCTAGACTTGGAGTTCTCCATTACCAAAGACCAACATCATATCCTTAGTTCTTCTCAAGTACTTAAGGATACATTTCACAGAAGTCCAGTGTTCTTCACCTGGATTTGACTGATATCTGCTTGTGACACTCACAGCATGGGCTATATCAGGTCGTGTACATAGCATGGCATACATGAGGCTCCCTATTGCAGAAGCATAAGGGATCTTGCTCATGCGTTCTATTTCCTCAGGTGTGCTAGGGCACATCTTCTTGGAAAGATGAATACCATGTCTGAAGGGTATTAATCCCCTCTTAGAGTTTTCCATACTAAACCTCTTTAGTACTTTCTCTATGTACATCTTCTGTGAAAGTCCTAGCATCCTATTCGGTCTATCCCTATAGACCTTAATTCCTAGAATAAAGGATGCTTCACCTAGGTCTTTCATGGAGAATTCCTTGGACAACCATATTTTGACTGTTGTTAACATGGGAATATCATTCCCAATAAGGAGGATGTCATCCACGTACAATACGAGGAAGACAACAGCGCTCCCACTGACCCTTTTTGAAGACACATGGTTCCTCTTCATTTTTGATGAAACCAAACATTTTGATCACATCATTGAAATGAGTGTTCCAGCTCCGAGATGCTTGCTTAAGTCCATATATGGACCTTTGCAGCTTGCAAACCTTGTGATCAGTATCACTGGATGTGAAACCTAGCGGCTGTTCCATATAGATATCTTCCTCAAGATATCCATTTAAGAATGCCATTTTCACGTCCATTTGCCATATTTCATAATCGAAATAGGCTGCAATGGCAAGCAATGTGCGGATGGATTTTAGCATAGCCACTGGGGAAAAGGTATCCTGATAGTCAATGCCTTCGCGTTGACTATAACCTTTTGCCACTAGTCTAGCCTTGAATGTCTCCACATTCCCATCTGCACCAATCTTTCTCTTGAAGATCCATTTACACCCAATAGGTACTATACCTTCTGGTGGATCTACCAAGGTCCAGACTTGGTTTGAGTGCATCGAGTCAATTTCTGACTGCATTGCCTCTAGCCATTTCTTGGAGTCGATATCTGATATCGCCTCGTTGTAGGTTTTGGGATCATCACCATGAGCACCATTACCTACGAGGAACATTTTCTCTACTTCCTCTGAAATAATACCTAAGTATCTTTCAGGAGGATGGAAAACTCTTTCCGATCTACGAGGTGGAGGAGGTAGTGTTCTTATTGGCTCAACCTGATTTGGTTCCAATTGGTCCTTAGCTCGTTGTACTTGTGAGACTTTCTCATCAAGCTTAATCTGCTTTCCAATGCCGCTATCTTGAATAAACTATTTTTCAAGAAAGATGGCATGTCGACTCACAATCACATTGTGGTCTTCTGGAATGTAGAAATAGTATCCTAATGACTCTTTAGGATATCCTATGAATCGAGCTCTGAAAGGACCTAAACTCTAACTTGTCCGCTTGTTGTCTTTTGACATGAGCCGGACAACCCCAAATTCTGAGATGACTCAGACTTGGTTTCTTACCGTGCCATATCTCATACGGTGTGGTAGGAACGGTTTTAGAGGGAAACCCTATTCAGTAGATAAATTGAAGTTAACAATGAGTGTCCCCAAAGAAAATCAGGAAGGTCTGTGAAGCTCATCATGGATCGGAACCATATCCAATAGAGTCCGATTTCTCCATTCTGAAACCCCGTTGAGTTGAGGTGTTCCTGGTGGAGTCCATTGAGAGACTATGCCATTTTCCTTGAGATAGTCTAGGAATTTCCTGGCTAAGGTATTCACCTCCTCGATCTGATCGAAGAACCTTAATGGGTTTTTCAGTTTATTTTTCTACTTCATGTCTGAATTCTTTGAACTTTTCAAAAGCTTCAGACTTGTGTCTCATAAGATACACATACCCATACCTAGATAGATCATCGGTAAAGGTAATGAAGTAGACAAAATTGCCTCTAGCCGGCACATCAAATGGGCCGCACACATCAGTATGTACTAGGGCAAGGAGATCTGTGGCCCTTTCCCCATGTCCAACAAAAGGGAGTTTAGTCATTTTGCCTTGAAGACAAGATTCACAAGTTGGATATGACTCGGAAGTCAATGGACTCAATAGCCCATTTTTCTCCAATTTGTTGATCCTATCTTCTGCTATATGACCTAATCTCAGGTGCCATAGATATCTATCATTTGGACTATCCCTAGGTCATTTGGCATTCACGTTTTGCTCGATAGTTAGAATAGGTACATCAATATGTAGCTGATAAAGACCATTGTTAATAAGGAAAACCATTTGCAATTTTATTTCTTTCATAAAGAATGTTACAATGGTCCTTAAAGAAGGTAATCACATAGCCTTCTAGTGCTAAGCATGAAACAGAAATCAAATTCCTGCTAGCTGCAGGCACATAATAACAGTCTTTCAAAACTAAGTCTAAACCAGATGGTAATCGAAGAGGGTATGTTCCCACGGCTACTGCAGCAACTCTTGCTCCATTATCGATGCGTAGGATCATGTCTCCATCCCTCAGCCTCCTGCTATCCTCAAGACCCTGCATGGAAGTGCACAGATGAGCACTAGAACCAGAGTCAAGCACCCAACTGGATGCAGAAGAAACCGTAAGGTTAGACTCAATAACGAGCATACCTCCAGAAGGACCTTCCTTCTTGTTCTTCAGGGTGGCCAGGTAAGTAGGGCAGTTCCGCTTCCAATGGCCATCGCTGTTGCAATGGAAACACTTTCCTTTGACATCGGCCTTTTTCTTCGGCTCTGCCTTCTTCTTCTTTGCTCCTTCCACCTTCTGCTTTTTCACAGACTTCTTTTTCTTTCCATAAGACTTTCTTTTGGAAGAAGTCCATTCCATAGCAAGAACTGAGCCTTTAGAACCTTTCATAGAAAGCTCAGCGGTGACCAGCATATTCATTAATTCGGCCAAGGAATTTTGAAGTTTATGCATGTGGTAATTCATGATGAATTGCCCATATGCATCAGTCAAGGATTGCAGAATAATATCATTCTATAGATCCAAGTCTAACTTCACACCGAGCTTCTCAAGCTCTTCCAATGTCCTTGATCATCATCAGACAGTGATCTTGGACTGACTGCCCATCACGCATCTTAGCCTTAAAAAGTCATTTCGTGACTTGATATTTGGCTGCGCGACTCTGTTCACCAAACATCTCCTGCAGGTGAGCCAACATTTGGCGAGCAGTCCCGATATCTTCATGTTGGTGCTGGAGCTCATCAGACATCGAGCCCAACATGTAATATCTGGCCTTATTATCTTCGTCTATCCATTTTTTCTAGAGACGCTCTCTGTTCAAGTGGATGGATGGGCTGGTAAGGTGGGAGGGTCCTGGTCCAATACATGGGTTAACTTCTCGAAACCCAAAACTATTTTGTAGTTCCTGAGCCAATCTTTATAATTGGGTCCAGTCAGTCTATGTGTGTCCAGGATACGTGCCAATGGGTTGGACGCAGATATTTTTCTGTAGAGAGTCAAAGATTCTAGTTAGATACTGTAATTATGACTTGACCAATTTATTTAAGAATTTTATTTTTAAACAAATTAGCTTCCACTATTTTCTTGGATCCCTACACTCCCTCTGTAGAGATGCAAAAATCTCCACGATTAATGATTTCTAGTGGGTGGTGCGGTCTCACCAACTGACTCATCACCTCACCTAACAGTTATTGGTGATGGGTTAGCCAATGAGTGAACAACTCTTGTTCAATGATTCTCTAATCATGGTGCACCCAAACTTGGTCTCTAATTCATGAATCTCACCGTATCCAAAATATTGATCCACTCCTTAGTTAAGTCAGACCCACCATTTGCACAGACTGGATTCCTAATTGAGTCTCTCACCATATCCAAAATATTGAGCCCAACTCATCCTCCAGCCCATAGCATCCAATGCCTAATAGACATGGTTGCATCTTCTCGGTGCAACTGAGCCACTGTATCCAGTCGAGAACAATCAACCTCGAGAAGGGCCCGCACATCTACAATGGTGGAAGACCTCAGACTTAATCTTTTCTTAGGGAGAATTGATTCAGGTCTCATTAAACTAGACTTGTCATAGTCATAACAATTATGACTAACCTAGTGGCATGGGTTAGCTCGGATTATTGACCACCTCAGATCAGAACTGTGTCAACAGATATGGCCAGGTAAGTGAGATCGGTGGAAGGAATATGCCATTAACTCATACAAGAATGCATTCAGGTCGAGTAGCTTCCAATTAAAAACCAGTCGGTCGTATGTGCCAAACTTACCTTAGACACCAAATTATTGAGTCAGAACCAATTGGGTTAGCCTACAATCCAGACTCTAACCTCTGAGCCTAATTAGGTCTTGCTTGATCGTGACTCGATCTTGACCCAGACTTAATCCTATTAGGCTGGTCAATTTAAGCATTGTTGATCCCATCTAACCAACTCTTGATTCGGTTTGATCAACCGCTTAGACCTAATTGAGCTACCCAAGCCCGAACCCAGTATTATGAATATGTCTTAGATCTAAAATTCTCAATTTTAGACCTAATTAATATTTCATAATCTTAATTTTTAATTAAGTAGGGTTCATAAACAAAATATGCATAATAAATCCTAGGGTTTCAGGATCTAGGGTTTTGCAGAAAGTAAGTTTTGGATTTCTGATTAAGGACGAACACGCAGCACCCCTACACGTCATAAGAACACCCCATCGAATGGGAAGAGAGGGCCTTTAAACCCTTCTTCGTTCTTATGACCGGACGGCCAAGAGGAACGCCTTAATCAGGAACATGCAATACTACAAAACAGTTTTAGATCTATATCATATATCTCATATACAAATTAGATCTAATCATGGCATATTTTGCATACATCTCATGTATCGAATCATGCATATTTTTAGATCTAAATTATCTCATAATAATCTAAAAAATTAGATTTAAATTGATCTTAATCAAAATAAATTCTAATCTAGATAATTATGTAGAACTATTCTACAACTAGTCTAGACATGCATCAATCATATCTCATATGATGTTTAAAATTAAATAATTTTTATTTGCTATTTTTTAGATATTATTATAATAATTATAATATCAAAAAATAGTAAATAAATAGATCTAAAATATGATTTAATCAAATTAAATTGAAAACATGCAAGACTATTCTATAGAACTATTCTATTTTAGAACTAGTCATGCATATTTTCTAATCTTAGATCCAAATCATTTAATTTTAATTTTTTTTGATTTTAGATCTGATCACATCTCATGTGACATCTAAAATTACTTATTTTTTAATTAAAATAAATTTAAAATTAGATCTAAATACTTTTAGAACCTTGGCTCTGATACCAGTTGAAGGGAAATCCTGATTTTTCGGACCAGGTTCGTTCAGATCTGATCAGATCAAGAGATATATTTCAAAATTTTTTCTCTTTGATCTAGATTAGATTTGAGATGTTTTAGATCTAATTATTATTATTTTAATAATTAAAATAAATTTAGATAAATTAAATCAAATTTAATTTATCTTGAAGTGGGTAATCCTATTACCCGTTGATGATCCTGTAAGCAATGAAAGGTTCTGGATCAAGCCATGCAAGTGCCTGGCCTCTACCGGTATCCACTCAAGCTAGATCTGGAGATCCTCTTCTTCTCTATCACGTCTTCAAAAATTAGATCTGGATCTAATTTGGAGGATCTTCAAAACTCTTTTCGAAGATCAATAGTTGTCCTATGCAGCAGTGCAGCCTTCTAGCTTTCAGTCGCCTTTCTCTTGTCTGGATCGCACCAACCAAGGTCCAAACCTCTTTGGACGTGGAGAGGAGAAGGAGAAGGTGGATCTAGCATGGAGGAAGAGGGGAGAGGAGGCCTTGGGCATTGGGAATTGAATTCCTTTTTAATGCACAATCTGAGTTGGGTGCAGGGTCTTATTTATAGACTGTCTGTGATCCAACTCCTCTCCTTCCCAACCAATCATAACTTTTTGTGAAATCAGATCTAAATCTGATTGATGGAAATAGAGTCCCCTAGATTCCACCTTAGAGGGCACTTAAGACTAGTCAAAGTTGGTTCTTAGGAGAACTCTAATTGAAATCCAAAAAGGAGATAGAGTCCCTATCCAACAGGGACTCCTGGGTGCCTCCAACTTAGGCGCATGCCTAGGGTGGCATGCGCCCTCCTCCTTGCTAGGTTCTAGTAGGGGGACAAGGCCCCACCAATACTCCAATAGGTGTGTGACACATGGATAGAAGTCAAAGTATCTATGGTCAACATTTGACCAGTCAAAGGTCAACTTTTGACCAAAGTCAAAAAACGAGAAATGGTAGGTAACCAAAAATGGCAGGTAATGTCTTACAAAATAAGACATCCTTTTCTGACTTGGACAAGCTCCAGTTAGACCATATGAAGGCCTTTAATTGAGCACAAACTCCTTTGGCTTAGATAGGATAATTTATTTATGATAGTAAAAGAAGAACGTTAGATTCAATCGAGTGCTAGCATGATTTCCTTGAACCTAATTGAATCTCATTCAGATCAATTGAACTGGATTAGTTCAATTGATGATCACCAGATTCAAACCCTTGTTTGTGTGACCCAGTTAGGTTCAGTTCTATATGGTAATGGGATATGTCATGATCTCTATCATCGACATCATCGAAACTCCTTTCGATGGATCAGAACTCTTCTGATTCGAACAGCTAGAATGATCGATCATCTAAATCATTCTAATTGCTCCCAAAATCCACCAGTGACACCTAGCAGTATATGGTGGCAACCCATCAGAGCTGAATGCGAACCTCTTGGTGCAGCTACCTGTGTGATTAAGTTCTTCTATCTTGAGCCCGATCAGATTAGGGTTAAGGTGAACTCGTCAAACCCTAGTTTCTATCATATGATGTAATCATTCGATTCAAGTCCGATGTGAAAATCTAAATAGAAACTCTTTCTATTATTTCACTCTGCCATGGCCATGGGCTTCTGGACTTGATTCTCATGATCATCATAGGGCTGCTCCTCTACCACCGAGGTAGATAGATTCCATCTTGATGCAATCCAGTTCCTACAATGAACATGCTATAGCCAACATACACCTCAGGGTTTCGAATGGCTAGGAGATCGAGTAATGGTGTAGTCAAACTATAACACCCTCAAGGTGAACTGCCGATGCACCTCAGGTCAAAGAACCAGACACACTACTGCAGCATCGAGTCAGTCATTGACGAGAAGGTAGACTCCCTAATGACTACTCGAGGTGGTCACGCTCAGTGCCCTCGTTCTCTAACGAGTATCTGTACTCTCGCTCTGGTGTCTCCACACCGTAGACTCAAGACTCATCTACTAAAGAGAAGCGATTGTACACCAACCTTCCGGATCAATCACCATCCTCGTGATGATCCTATGGTCGGGAGCATTTTATGAGTTAATAATGATTATTCATGTCTTAAATTTTCAACTCTTAAAAATATGAATTATCATTACCATTAACTCAAAGGATGTATCACAGACACTAAATACACATATGTGATAGAAAATAACCCATTTTATTGATATTAGTCAAAATTATAATTTTGCCCCTAGAAGTGTATTACAAGTGTCAGTCAATTTTGGCTTCTAGGGCACATATATCTAACAGAGACTTCACAAGACTTTTGATCCAATGATTTTCTACTATTTTCTTTAACAAACATGGATCTATACTCCTCTTTAGTCCCACATTGGCTGAAAACAAAGTCTTTAGGCCTCCAGCAGTTATAAAAAGACCCCAGAGCCCCAAAGGTGAAGCATCTAATCCAGGAAAAGTCACGGTAAAGGATGAGAATCAGGCTTTGGCTAAAGTTTGCTTCAAGACAAATGGTGCCGAGAAGAAGAGCCAAACTTCTACACCATCTCCACGTCGTTGCTGATTTGAAGATTAAGAATTTATTTATTTATTTATTTATTTATTATTGTATTTGAATTCTAAGTTTTAATTTTAATATAAAATTTAGTTTATTGCTCTTTTAATTTCTATTTTTTTTAATTTTTTCTCTTTTAATTCTGCTTTATTTTAATTACACTTTAATTTCTTGCAAGTAGATGCTAAGATCTAAATAGTAGATCTTAGTACCAAAATTTATTTATTTTATATTATTTAATTTTTATAATTTTATTTTTTGACTTAAATTTTAATTTTAAATCTCTTCTTCTTTCATAAAAAAATAAAAGATTTTAAAATTAAATCATTGCCTTCCTGTGGATTCGACTCGACTCAGTGCTATCTACGCACTTTTAATTATTTTAAGAAGTTAGATTAAACTAATAATTACAATCTTTTAAAGATGGTATCATGATTTATTAATCTATCTACTCAGGAGGTCACTGCATGGCCTGAAACAATCTCCTCGTCAATAGTATCATAGATTTGATAGCTTTATTTTGAGTCTAAATTTTAGCAGATATGAGCATGATTGCTATGTCCATGTTAATGATGTTGATGAGAATGATACCCTATATCTGCTATTATATATAGATGATATTCTCATAGTCAGTAGAAGTATGAAGGCTATGTAAAGATTGAAGGGAATATTATCATCAGAATTTAAGATGAAAGATCTGGGTCCAATAAAGAAGATTCTTGAAATGAAGATTTGTAGGGATAGATGCAAAAAAGAACTTTATTTTTCATAAGAAGGATATATCTAAAAAGTTCTAAAGAATTTGGTATGAAGAAGGCCAAACCTGTAGAGACACCATTGCTAAGATATATCTCTCTCTCCAAGTATCAGAATCCCCAGTTAGAAGAAGAGAGAGAGTATATGGATTGAGTCTCTTATGCAAATGCTGTAGGCAATGCAATGTACACTATGGTGTGCTGTAGATTAGATATAGCACACCTAGTGAGCTTGGTTAGTAGGTACATGGCTAATCCTGAGAAGGATCACTGGAAAGCATTAAAGTGGATACTTAGATATCTACCAGGAACAAGAGACTATGGTCTAGTATTTGATGGGCAACTGAAAGGATTTGAAGGAAAATTCATGAAGATATATGGAGGTTTGGGTCCTTTAGAAGGATTTGTGGATGTAAACTATACTGGTGATCTTGATACAAGAACGTCTATCACTGGATACCTCTTCTGCATGTTTGGTGGGCCGATATCTTGGAGATCTATCCTTCAATCAATAATGGTCTTGTCTACTACAGAGGCTGAGTATATTGGGATTACAGAGACTGCAAAGAAAGCTCTTTAGCTTAGGAGGCTGATTATCAAAATGGGGGTAGAATAGAGCAAGGTTATATTATATAGTGATAATTAGAGTGCTCTATAGCTGGCACAGAACCCAATCTATCATGCACACAAAGCATATAGACATGAGGTACTACAGGATTAGTGAGCTAGTGGAGAAGGATGAAGTGGAGCTAATGAAGGTCCATACTAAGAAGAATCAGTTGGATACACTCACAAAAGTACTCTCCAAAGATAGCTTTCAAATGTATGTGGTATGGATTGGTCTGCAGGAAAAAGCTGAGTTCATAAGGACTTGGTGTTAGATGTGTGCCCTAGAAGCCAGATTGGCTGATACTTATAATACACTTCTAAGAATAATTTTATAATTTTAACTATAAATTAATAAAAAAAAATATTTTCTATCATAGTGTGTATTTAAAGTGTCTATGATATATCCTTTGAGTTAATGGTAATGATAATTCATATTTTCAAGAGTTAAAAATTTAAGACATGAATTTTCATAATTAACTCATAAACTGCTCCCGACCATAAGATCATCACAAGGATAGTGATCAATCCAAAAGGTTGGTGTGTGATCGCTTTTTTAGGATAGATGTATCTTGAATCTATGGTGTGGAGACACCGAGTGAGAGTATAGGTACTCATTAGAGAATGAGGGCACTAAGAGTGACCACCTCGAGTAGTCATAAGGAAGTCTATCTTCTCATCGATGACTGGCTCGATGCTGTAGAGATGTGTTTGGTTCTTTGATCTAAGCTGCATCGACAGTTCACCTTGAGGGTGTTATAGTTTGACTACACCATAACTCGATCTCCTAGCCATTCGAAACTTTGAGATATATGTTGGCTATAGCATATTCATTTTAGAAATTGGATTGCACTAATAGAGGATCTATCTACCTCGGTAGATGAGGAGTAGCCCTATGATAATCATGAGATTGACTCCTTAAGCCCATGGCCATGGCACAGTGAAGATGATAGAAAGAGTTTCTATTAGGATTTCACATTGGACTCGAATCAAATGATTAATTCATATGATGGACATTGGATTTGATGAGTTCACCTTAATCCTAATCCTATCGGAGCTCAAGAAAGAAGAACCCAATCACATAGGTAACTACACCGAGAGATTTATTTTCAGTTCTAATGGGTTGCCACCATATACTGTTAGGTATCATTAGCAGATTTTGGAAGCAATTAGAATGATTTTGATGATTAATCATTCTAATTGTATGAATCAAAAAAGTTTTGGTCCATCAAAAGGTATTTCGATGATGTTGATGATGAAGATCGCGACATATCTCATTACCATATAGAATTAAACCTAACTGGTGTTGGGAATGTGTCTTAAAGCTAATCATTAGTCTGTTGATGGTTGGGCCATACATTTATAATTGTATATGAATTATAAATTAATAAAAGTTATTTTGGCATTTTCATCATAAATTCTGTTGTCTTCTAATGAACTTCTATGTTGTGATGAAGTCCTTAGGACTATCTAGATTTGGCAAAGAAGGATTATCATTTAGTCCTTAAATAGTTCACGACCAAATGATATGTTGTTACTTAGGATGACAATGTTTATCAAGTATAGATCATTGTGTGCCATATAGGTTAGTTGTCCTCATAACCAAGGAGTGTTGAGATACTGATATGGCATGCAAGTGAGATGTATGGGTACATCTGCACTGAACATGACCAACTTTGAGGCTTTTCTCCTGTCAAGATTATCTCCGATGGAATATGGATATAAATGTCTCTCCAATCTGAGATCACCATGGTGACTTTCAAGCAACTCACTGTATTTTGGTGTCGAACTATCTAAATTTTTAATTCAGTAACAGAAGATTTCTAGGTACAGTCAAGTACTTATGGAGTCAGTGCATATATCAAGATGAGATTGACCACTCCTGATTTCAGAAGCTATGTTCAATTGTGTTTTAATTTAGCAAAACCTTAACCAGGATAGTCTTAGTGAGGAGTCACAGGACTAAATGCTTTGAGACACGACATGGATGTATTTTTTAGGATTGACATTCTAACCCTGAGTCACCTATTACATAGAGGTCATAGGGATGAATTATATGGTAACCATATTCTCGTAGGTTTTGAATATTGTGATAGTAATTATTCGACCTATCCGGATGTTGGGTATCATTGCTAGATGATTTCTATGCTACCGACTTAAGTTTGGACCTATGGAGTCATACACACTAGAGGTTCCTACCTGATCTGATGGCTGGTGAAGAGTTCCACTCGACTAAGACTCTGTGGTCAAGAGTCCCACTGGACTGGGACTCTTCGATCGGGAGTCCTGCTGGGTTAGGACATTGAGTCTCAATGTCTGAGAGTCTACAGTCAAGAGTCCCACTGAACTAGGACTCTTCGATCAAGAGTCCCATAGCTCTAGAACTCTGAGTACTACATGTCTGAGACTCTGTAATTGAGAATTGAGACTCCACAATCATGAGTTCCACTTGTTTCGGTCTTCGGGATCAAGAGTCCCACTAGTTTGGGATTCTTCGATCAAGAGTTTCATTTTGATGGGACTCTGTTGTCCAGACACCCACTAGATTTGGACTCTAATTTTATGAAAGATTTTATTAATGATTTGATCACTAATTAACTCAATTTGATTGAGTAATTATTTTTGGTCCAAGTCCAATTCAATTAGATTCAGTTGGGTCTGACCCGATTAGGTCATTGGTTGACCTAATCACTGAGGTTTGAACCCTGATTTGATCAGAGGTTGGACTTGATCAATTCTAAATTTTATTAGGATTTAATTAAGCCTAATTAAGCCTAAACATATTTGGTTTAAATTAGTCTAATTGGGCCTAACCTATTTTGAATTGGTTGGTTCAATTGGTTCAAGTTTAAATTTCAAAGACTAGTTTGACTAGTCTTCTTTCCCTACGCCATTTAACCCATGCCCACTTAAAAATTTAATCTAATTCTCTCATGACTTATTTCCCATGCACAAAAGAGCTTTTGACCAGGTCTCCCACATTCCAAATGGATAAGCTTTGGTTATTATTTGTTTTGATTTAAATAAGATTCAAACTTTGATAAAAAACAACCTCTACCTTATCCATGCGCCACCCTTCTCTTGTACGACACTTTTGCTGCATGAGAAAAGGTTTCTCATGATTCCTTTTCATGCCAAACAAAGTTCACACCCAGCCTATCTCACATCCCTTGTGGATGGGATCAGATGGTTTGGAGGTTGAATTCAAAATGAGTTTGAGTTTGGCCTAACAACCAACCCGATCTATCTCTCCATGCGGTGTCTACACTCTTTGGCACAAAATAAATAGTAGAAATTTTTAGGACATAAAAGAACTAATTTGAGATTGAGAGAGGACTTCTATGAGCCTCCTGGTGCATGAGAAAAAGTTTGAAAAAAATCCCGTGAGGAGAAAAACTAGAGAAAGGCTAGCATAGGGTTTCAAGGTGCATTTGACCTAGGGTTTTGACCTAGGATTCGGGAATCCATTTTGTGAGCTACGAGTGTCGAAAGCCCACAAAATTTTATAGAGAACCTCCTCTACCTCTCTATTACATCTACTAGTGACTCAGAGCATCTATGAAGCCCATAGATGAGGATCAAAGGCTTTCGATCAAAATAGCCCCTAAAAGACTCCAGTGTCGAGCTAGCACTCATGTGGGAGCCGATCAGGACCAAGAGCCTCATGTGGATGATCCATGGTGGCTAGAAATTTGTGTGACCGCATCATAACCAGTGGAACTCCTTAACGATGATCAGATCATGGCGATCAACTATCCGCAAAAAGGTATTGTGTTTTGAACATGTAGATGTAGTAAATAGTTTACTACATAGTTTTATTTTTAGATCTATTGATGTATGCATATTATGTTTAGATCCTAATATGTAGAATTAAGTAATCTGATATGATCAATAGATAATTAATTAGATTAATTATTTTTTTGCTGCTTCTTTACTATTTTCAAAAAAATTTTGAAAATAGCATAGCAAACCCTACACTATTTCCTTCAAATGGTATCAGAGCGAGGTTCCTTAGACATGATATGCTTGCATATTTAGATTAATAATTTAGATTTGATCTAAATATTAATCTAATAATTAGAGTAATTAGATCTAAAAAATTAAAATTCAGATCGCATGGACTGTAGGTTGTCCTACTGCAGGGTTTACCCCCTATAGTGAAAAGGTTGTCCTAGTACGTTGCTGATCTATATCGTTAATCATGAAATTACTAGACTTGATCTAATATTTTTATGATCTAATTATATTAGGCTTTAATCTAATTTATGATCATGAATGCATAATTAGATAAAGTTTGAATCATAATTTTATGGTTATGTAGTGTACATAATTTCAGGTTAAATCCTACAACTAGTATTGTTTGTGAATTGAGATGATTTAATTTTGAAATGAGTCAACTCAATTAGTGAACAATGCTAAGTTGTAAAGAATCTTTCAAAATTAAAAAATATTTTTGAAATGCCGAACCCTAACCCTCATCCCATAAACTTAATTAAAAATCAAGTATAATGATTTAGTGTCTAGAATTATGAATTAAGACTCTAAGTCATTAATCATAAACTTGTAGATTATTGGGTTAGCTAAATTAGGTCCATAAATTGGATTAGATCTAAGGTTAGTTAAAAGGTGAACTAATTTAGAGTAATTGATCAAATCTAATTAAATATTAATTTACATTAGGTTAAGGACTCTATAGACTCAATTACAATAGTTGTAGTTGGTCAAGTCCATACCTTTAATAAGGACAAAATGGACTTGATTTAAGGCTATGCGGTCGAATCCAAAATTACTAGGTTGATCAAATTAAAACTAATAAATTGGATGGTGTGTAAGGTAAGTTTGGTAGTTTGATTAGTGGTTTTTAATTGAAAGCTACTCGCACAAATTCAGTCTTTGATGAGTTAATGGCATATTCCTTCCACTGATCTTACTTACCTAACCATCCTGGTGAGTTAAATTTTGATTAGATTATTTGATGATTCATACTCATCCATGTCTATTAGGTAAATCAGTCTGACTGATTTAGGTGATCCTAATGCTAACTTAGATTAGATCCTTTTTTTTCTGACTTGTTGAAGTCAATGGGAGGATCAAAATTAGCTCACTAAATTTTTTTAAATTGATTAACTAAATCCTCTAAAATTATTAGGTCCTTAAAAATGAAATAGTTATATAGATAACTAAATCATAGCCTCCCATTAAGTTGAATGATAATGGGTTTATTAGTATAATGATCATTGGAGGCCCAAAGGCCTGATGATTATTAACTAATGAAATTATCATTCATAAAATGATAATTTGGTTAAGTCTTTCTAATGGTGGTTAGGTTGGTCGATCAAAGTCAGGTCTGATCATTTATTGATTAGATAAGACCAAATGTGGTCATGTTAATGGTTGGACCTAACCAAACCTTTTCAGTGGAGGCCAAAGCCTACTGATTAGGTCTATAGGGCAAAATCAATATTACTAGAAGTTGTTTAGAGAAATAATTGATTTTGAATCTATCCATAGGTGCATATGGATTGACCAACCAAAGTTGGGCTCATGTGTAGTCTATGTGGATTCTAATACCCACTAAGGAATTAAAGTAATTCCTCAAATTGGAGGTAGATGCTACCAATTTGTATAAAATAGTGGGAGGATCTTTAGACCAAAGTCCAAGTCTTTAGGATTAATAATTCATATACTAATTAAATTTGGTTTTTCTTTTTTGTGCAGACATGGCCACTAACCTATCACTTCGATCATTGTTAGGCCATGATAAATCAGTGGGACCCAATTATGATAGCTAGTATCATAAGTTGAAAATCATCCTGAAGCATGAGCGGATCCTTTATGTGGTAATGGATCCAGCACCTGAGGAGCCAACTCTGAACGCTAGGAGAGCAGTCTGAGATACTCATCAAAAGTGGCTTAATGACCGCACCACTATTCAATGTATAATACTGGTAGCAATGAACTACGAGTTTAGCCACAAGTTTGAAAATGCCTAACCACAGGAGATGCTTCAAATATTGAATGACTCCTTTAGCATATCGGACGATGTTGAAAGGAACAAAATAAGTTATGCCATTTTCAATGCTCGGATGAGAGATGGGGTCTCAGTCATCGATCATGTATTATGCATGATCGAGATGATTGAGCATCTTAGCAAGCTGGGCTTTTCTCTGCACAAGCAGCTTGATAAGGATGCAATCCTTAATTCCTTATCCCAGTCTTTCCTTCCCTTCCTAACTCATTTTAGAATGACAAAGCCTGTAGTGAACTACCATGGCTTGTTGAGGTTGCTGCAGAACTTTGAGAAGGATCACCAACTCCACAAGAAGACGGTGAATGTAGTGGGAGGGTCTTCTTCTAGTCGTCGATCCTTTAAAAAAGGGAAGAAGAACAAGAAGAAAAACAATAAGAAGGTGCAGCCGCATATTAGGATGTCTGCACAGGATCAGACCAAGAAGCGCAAGCCCGACCAAAGCCAGACAGAGTGCTTCTTCTGCAAGAAGTAGGGACACTGAAAGAGGAATTATCCTCTATACATTGCCTCCCTAGACTCAAACAGGCTGAGAAAGAAGCAAGTAGTTGCTGGGCAAGATAATTATATGATAACATCTTATAATTTTTTCTTATTTGATTCGACTATCTGGGTATTAGATATTGGAAGCCCTTATTATATTTGTAATTCTATGCAGGGCTTGCAGGTTAGTAGGAGATTTGATCAAGGTGAGAGGTTCCTGAACGTTGGAGATGGAAGACAAGTTTCAATTCTAGCTTTAGGAATCATGAACCTTGTAATCAATTCAAATAAAATTATTCTTAATGAATATCATTATTGTCCAACTTTCTTATTGAATGTCATTTCTATAAACCTTTTGGCCATGAATGATTTTAAAATATCAATAAAAAAAAAATTTTGTAATGTCATTTTGAATGGTGTTACAATTTTGATTGGATAATTGAATAACAAAATTTATTTACTTTCTATGCTTGTTAACGTGGTTCAATCCTCTGATAAATATCCTAAAATTAGTGATGTGTTTGATGCCTACCTTTGGCATTGTACGCTAGGTCATATTAGCAAGAATAGAATTAACAGGTTAGCTCAAAAAGAAATTCTTGAGGTTAGTGATTGTGAGCCACTTCCGATCTATGAGTCATGTCTTCTTGGTAAGATGACCAAGTCACCTTTTACCGAAAAAGATGAACAAGCCACTGAACTCCTGAGTCTAGTACATTTGGATGTATGTGGACCCATGAGCTCAAGTGCCAGAGGTAGATATTTCTACTTCATAACCTTCATAGATGACCTATCGAGGTATGGGTACATCTATTTAATGAAGCATAAGTTAGAGTCGTTTGAAATATTCAAACTATTTTGAAATAAGGTGGAAAAGCAAACTGAGAAAGTATTCAAACTTTTCAATCTGATTGAGGGGGTGAGTACCTTTCCAATGAGTTTCTAATATATCTTGGGGAGAACGAAATTCTCTCCTAATGGATCCCTCCTGGAATACCACAACATAATAGTGTATCTGAAAGAAGAAATCAGATCCTGTTGGACATGGTTCGATCCATGATGGGGTTTGCTGGTTTGTCGATCTTCCTATAGTGATATGCGCTTGAGTCAATTTATTACATTCTAAATAGGGTTTCGAGTAAATCTATTAATAAAACATCATATGAGATATGGATAGGGCGTAAGCCAATGCTTTCACACCTTAGGATTTAGGGGTGTCCGGCTTACATCAAACATTTGATAATAGATAAGCTTGGACCTAGGTCTGATAAGTGTAGTTTTATAAGTTACCCAAAAGAAACCAAAGGATACTACTTCTACCTTGCTGATGAGCAAAAAGTGTTTGTTAGCCTTAAGACAGTCTTTTTAGAAAAGGAGTTTCTTGGTGAAGGAACTAATGCCTCTAAGGTCGAACTTGATGAAGTACGATAGGTAGAAGAACGAACACAAGTTATTGAACCTGAGCTGGATCTAATTAGATCAGATTTAGAATCTATTATAGATGCACCCTTAAGATAATTTGGTAGAGTACCACATCAACCGGATAGATACTATGATTTTCTGATCCGAGATGGGGATCCTATCAAACTCGATAAGAATGATCAGGATCCAATCACCTATATGGATGCAATGCAGAGATCCGACTCTGAGAAATAGCTTGAGGCCATGAAATCTGAGATGAAATCCATGAAGGTCAATGATGTATGGACATTGGTTGACCCACCCGAAGGGGTAAAATCCATTGGATGTAAGTGGGTCTTCAAAAGAAAAAGAGGTGCAGATGGAGAGGTGGAGATCTATAAAGCCCGTCTGGTTGCCAAGGGATATCGTCAATATTATGGTATTGACTATGATGAGATGTTCTCTCTTGTGGTAATGCTTTAATTCATTCAGATTATACTTACTATAGTTTCCCATTTGGATAATGAAATCTGGTAGATGGATGTGAAAACATCTTTTCTGAATGGAGAGCTAGATGAAGAGGTGTATACGATACAACCTGAAGGTTTCATGTCCATAGATGAGTGTAAGGTGTGTAAGCTTCAGAGGTCCATTTATGGACTGAAGCAGGCATCTCAGAGTTGGAACATATGATTTGATAGAATAATCAAAATGTATGGCTTCGTTAAGAATGAAGAGAAGCCCTGCATATACAAGTGGGCTAATGGTCCAGCAATAGTATTCCTAGTATTGTATATGGATGACATTCTCTTAATCGAAAATGATATCCCTGCATTACAAGAAAGAAAGATCTAGCTATTATCATAGTTCTCCATGAAAGATCTAGGAGAAGCTTCCTACATCCTAAGGATGAAGACCTATATAGATAGATCTAAAAGGTTGCTTGAATTATCCCAATCTATGTACATTGATACTGTGCTGAAATGGTTTAGCATGAAGAATTTCAAGATAGGCTATCTAGCGATAGACCATGAAATTTTTCTTTCAAAGAGGGATTGTCCAACAACACCTCTAGACAGAGAGTGTATGAATAGAATACCACATGCTTCTACAGTGGGTTCTATAATGTACGCCATGACATGTACGCGATTAGATGTGGCATACTCACTAGGTATAGTGAGTAGATACCAATCTAATCCAGGGAAGAATCATTGGAAGGTTGTTAAAGCCGTCCTAAAATATTTAAGAAATACTAAGGACCAGTGGCTTGTATATGGTGAATCGGACTTAAAACTTATGAGGTTCACAGACTCTAATTTCTAGTCTAATCATGATGATAGCAAGAGTGTGTCGGAATATATATTTATCCTTAATGGTGGAGCCATTTGCTGGTAGAGTTTCAAGCAGCACACTATGGCCGATTCAGTTTGCGAGGTGGAGTATGTCACTGCATCAGATGCCGCCAAAGAAATAGTGTGGCTAAGAAAATTGATCACCAAGCTCGGAGTAGCACCCTACCTTGATGGTCTAGTTCTGCTCTATTGCGATAGCTCTAGAGCCATTGCTCAGATGAAGGAACCAAAGGCACACCAACGAACGAAGCATATTCTATGCCGCTACCACCTTGTTCGAGAGATTGTGGATCGAGGTGACGTCGACCTTTAGAAGATTGATGGAAAGGAGAACCTAGCTGACCTATTCACTAAAGCTATTATGGTGAAGAGTTTGACGACTTTAAGTCGAAGATAGATATTAAATACTGCACCGATTGGCTTTAGTCTAAGTGGAAGATTGTTGGGAATGTATTCCAAAGCCAATCATTAGTCTGTTGATGGTTTAGCCATACATTTGTAATTGTATATGAATTATAAATTAATAAAAGTTATTTTAGCATTTTTTATCATAAATTCTGTTGTCTTCTAATGAACTCCTATGTTGTGATGAAGTCCTTAGGACTATCTAGATTCAATAAAGGAGGATTTATCGTTTAGTCCTTAAATAGTTCACGATCAAATGATATGTTGTTACTTAGGATGATAATGTTTATCGAGTATAGATCGTTGTGTGCATATAGGTTGATTGTCCTCATAATCAAGGAGTGTTAAGACACTGATATGGCATGCAAGTGAGATGTATGGGTACATTTGCATTAAACATGACCAACTTCAAGGTTTTTCTTCTATCAAGATTAGCTCCGATGGAATATGGGTATAAATATCCTTTCAATCTGAGATCACCATGGTGACTTCCAAGTAATTCCCTATGTTTTGGTGCTGGACTATCTGAATTTCTAATTTAGTAACAAAAGATTTTTGAGCATAGTTAAGTACTTGTGGAGTCAGTGCATGTATCAAGATGGGATTGACCACTCTAGATTTTAGGAGCTATGTTCAATTGTATTTCAATTAAGCAAAACCTTAGCCAGGATAGTCTTAATGAGGAGTCACGGAACTAATTGCTTTGAGACACGACATGGATGTATTTTCTAGGATTGACAATCTAATTCTGAGTCATCTATTACACAAAGATCATAGGGATGAATTATATGGTAACCATATTCATGTAGGTTCTGAATGTTGCGATTGTAATTATTCGATCTATCCGGATATTGGGTACCATTACTAGATGGTCACTTTGATTAGTATAGAAATTGATTTTTATGCTACCGACTTAGGTTCGGACCTATGGAGTCACACACACTAGAGATTTCTACCTGATCTAATGGCTGGTAAAGAGTTTCACTCAACTAGGACTCTATGGTCAAGAGTCCCACCGGACTGGGATTCTTCGATCAGGAGTCCTACTGGGTTAGGACATTGAGTCTCAATATCTGGGAGTCTATGGTCAAGAGTCCCACTGGACTAAGACTCTTCGACCAAGAGTCCCACAACTCTAGGACTCTGAGTCCTACATGTTTGGGACTCTATGATTGAGAGTTGGGACTCCACAATCACAAGTTCCACTTGTTTTGGACTCTGAGATCAAGAGTCCCATTGGTTTGGGACTCTTCGATCAAGAGTTTCATTTTGATGGGACTCTATTGTTCGGACACCCACTAGATTTGGACTTTGATTTTATGAGAGGTTTTATTAGTGATTTGATCACTAATTAACTCAATTTGATTGAGTAATTATTTTTGGTCCATGTTCAATTGAATTGGATTTAGTTGGATCTGACCCGATTAGGTCGTTGGTTGATCTAATCGTCGAGGAGGTTTGAACCCTGATTTGATCAGAGGTTGGGCTTGATCAATTCTTAATTTTATTAAGATTTGATTAAGTCTAATTAAGCCTAAACATGTTGGATTTAAATTAGTCTAATTGGGCCTAACCTATTTTGAATTGGTTGGTTCAATTGGTTCAAGTTTGAATTTTAAAGACTAGTTTGACTAGTCTTCTTTCCCTGCACCATTTAACCCATGCCCACTTAAAAATTTAATCTAATTCTCTCATGACTTATTTTCCATGCACAAAAGAGCTTTTGACTAGGTCTCCCACATTCCAAATGGATAAGGTTTGGTTGTTATTTGTTTTGATTTGAATGAGATTCAAACTTGGATAAAAAACAACCTCTACCTTATCCATGCGCCACCCTTCTCTTGTGCGACACTTTTGCTACATGAGAAAAGGTTTCTTATGATTCCTTTCTATGCCAAAAGAAGTTCACACCCAGCCTATCTCACATCCTTTGTGGATGGGATCAGATGGTTTGGAGGTTGAATTCAAAATAAGTTTGAATTTGGCCTAACAACCAACCCAATCTATCTCTCCATGCGGTGTCTAAACTCTTTGGCACAAAATAAATAGGAGGAATTTTTGGGACATGAAAGAACTAATCTGAGATTGAGAGAGGACTTCCGTGAGCCTCCTGGTGGATGAAAAAGAGTTTGAAAAAAATCTCGTGAGGAGAAAAACCAAAGAAAGGTTAGCATTGGATTTCAAGGTGCATTTGACCTAAGATTTTGACCTTGGATTCAGGAATCCATTTCATGAGCTACGAGTGTTGAAAGCCCGCAAAATTTTGTGGAGAACCTTCTCTACCTCTCTACTACATCTACCAGCAACTCAGAGCATTTGTGAAGCCTGTAGATGAGGATTGAAGGCATTCGATCAAAATAGCCCCTAAAAGACTTCGGTGTCAAGCTAGCACTCACGTAGGGGCCGATCAGGATCAGGAGTCTCATGTGGATGATCCATGGAGGTCGATACTTATGTGGCTACATTATGACTAGTGGAACTCCTTGACGATGATTAGGTCATGGCGATCTACTACTCGTAAAATGGTATTGTATTTTGAACACATAGATGTAGTAAATAGTTTACTACATAGTTTTATTTTTAGATCTATTGATGTATGCATATTATATTTAGATCCTAATGTATAGAGTTAAATAATCTGATATGATTAGTAGATAATTAATTAGATTAATTATTTTTTTACTGCTTTTTTGCTATTTTCAAAAAATTTTTGAAAATAGCATAGCAAATCTTGCACTGTTTCCTTCAACTAGATCACATAAATAATGGTTTGGGTTTGGATGTCATCAATTGAGCTAACTCAGTTTGATTAATTTGGATTAGATCTAATCAGGTTCAAGATAATCGTGTTAGCACACGATTGAGCTTGATTTTCTCCTTCTATAATCTTTCTGATTCATCGCAACTAAGTCAAATTTGATTTAACTCATTCCTATATTTTGAATGAATTTATTTTTATCTGACTAAAATAAGTTTAGATTAGATTAATTATAGAAATTAAATCCATTCATCATGAAATTGGACTAGGGTCAAAAGTTGACCTAATTGAGAGAATTGAGGGTCACCTAATCAGAGGCTTCTAGAAAATCTTTTGAAAATCTTTTTGATCTAATTTTTGGATATGTTATAGAACATGAGTTATACATTAGGTGTACCAAATTTTGTAATTTTTAGAGGTATCTAGACTGAGTTATGATAGAGTTTGATTTGGATCAAACTCTTAAGGGAAGAGTCCTAGGCATAGTGGACTCTTCCTTATCTACTCATGACACCACCTTTCAGATTGATTTTTGGCATCAAAATTAGATGGGATCTAGAGAATTTCATGGAGATTAGGTCTAGGAGTCCTAATGGTCGAATAAATGAGGATTTTGGTCAAAGAGGGACTCTAACTTGGTGCTATGCTTTTGTATAAGAACCCTTACGCCAAGGCTCTTCACGAAAGAAATAATTTTGATTCCCAAAGGCTATCACCTCTTCCATCTTGCATGCCCTCTCTGATCCTCTCTCTCCCCTTCTTCTATGTGCTAATTATTGGAAATAAATTTGATAAGAAGATCCAATCAAATTTGTGAAGAGTTCAGCATCTACGCAATGGTGTTCGTGAGACGGACATGTTGCTTTCAGAAATTCTTTTGAAGGACTTTTAGATCATATTTTGATCTGATATTTGGAGAAAATATTTACAAAAAGAAGATTTCTAGGTCCTACCTAAGTGGACACTGGTAGAGGCTAGGTGCATACGTGGCTCCTTCCATAACCTCAGGACAAATTTGGATCATCATAGGATAATCTGATTACCCAAAACATAAGGTATGAAATTAATTAGATTTAATTTTATTTTTAATCTTAATATTAGATCTTAAAAGATCAAATCTGAGATGTCTCAAATCTAATTAAGATCATATAAAATTTTTTTAAAAATATTCTTTCAGATCCAATCAGATCTGAACGATCCTGTACCAAAAAACAGGATTTTCCTTCAACTGGTATCAGAGCTGCATTAGTAGTTCTTCAGAACTATCTTAGATTTAATTTTATATTTATTTTTGATCTAATATAAAAAATATTTTAAATGTCACATCAGATATGATTATATCTAAAATTAAAAAATTAGAAAAATTAAATCATTTAGATCTAATATGTATGAGATGCATGACTATACTAGGTATAGAATAGTTCTATGTGTAGTCTAGAATGATAATGTATTTAATTTGATTAAATATAATATTAGATGTATATAATTTTTATATTTTTGATATTATAATTATTGTAATTATATCTAAAATAAAAAAATAAAATTTTTAATTTTTGATTTATTCATATGAGATATGAAAGATGCATGCTTAGACTAGTTACAGAATAGTTCTATAAGATGTCTAGAATAATTTTAATTTTGATATGATCAAATTTAAAATTTTATTTTTTAAATTTAATATGAAATATTTTAGATCTGAAAGTTTGCATATTGATTTAGTTATGATACATAAGATGTATGCAAAACATGTATTAGTTAGATCATTAATTGTATATGCGATATATGATCTAGATCTAACTAATTTTGTAGTAGAAAATTATATTTTTGATTAAAGCGTTCTCCATGGCTATCCAGTCATAAAAATAAAGTAGGATTTAAAGATCCTTTCCTTCCATTCAATGGGGTGTTCTTATGGCGTGTAGGGGTGCTGCGCGTTCATCCTTAATCAGAAATTAAAAATTATTTTTTTGCAAAACCCTAGATCCTGAAACTCTAGGATTTCTATTACATATTTTATTCATGAATCCAAAACTTAATTAAAAATTAAGATTATGAAATCAATTAGTTCTAAAAATTATGAATTTTTAGATCTAAGACATATTCATAAAATTAGGTTCAAGCTTGGATAGCTCAATTAGGTCTAGCGGTTGATCAAACCGAATCAAGAGTTGGTTAGGTGGGATCAAAGAAAGCTTAGATTTGACTAGTCTAATAGGATTAAGTCTAGATCAAGATCGAATCACATTAAGATGTGACTTGATCAAGTCAAGATCTAATTTGGCTCTATGGTTTAAGCCTAGATTGTAGGCTAACCTAATTAGTTCTAATTCAATAATTTGGAATCTAAGGTAAGTCTGATAGATATGACTGACTAGTTTTTAATTAGGAGCTACTCAATCTGAATGTGTTCTTGTCGAGTTAATGGCATATCCCTTCCACCGGTCTCACTTATCTAGCCATTTATGTCGATCCAGTTCTGATTTGAGGTAGCTAACAATTTGAGCCAACCCATGCCACTAGGTTAGTCATAATTATTATGACTAAGTCAAGTCAAGTTTAAAGTAACCTAAATTAAATCTTCTTAAAAAAATATTAAGTCTAAGGTCTTCCACTATTGTAAATGTGCGGGCTCTTTTCGAGGTTGATTGTTCTCGACTGGATACAGTGGCTCAGTTGCGCTGGGAAGATGCAACAATATCTATTAGGCATTGGATGCTATAGGTTGGAGGATGGGTTGGACTCAATATTCTGGATATGGTGAGGAATCCAATCAAAAAGCCAATTTATGCAAATGATGGGTCTGACTAAACTAAGAAGTGGAGCAATACTCCGGGCATGGTGAGCTTCATGAATTAGAGACTAGGTTTGGGTGCACCATGATTAGAGAATCATTGAACAAGAGTTGTCCACTCATCGATTGACCCATCATCAATAACAATTAGGTGAGGTGGTGAGCCAATTGGTGGGACCACACCACCCACTAGAAATCAATGATCATGGAGATTTTCACATCTCTGCCAAGAAAGTGTAGGAATCTGAGTAAATAGTGGAAGTTTAATTTATTTAAAAATAAAATCCTAAACAACTTAGTTAAGTCTAATTACAAAATCTAACTAGAAACTTTGACTCTCTACAAGAAGATGTCTGTGTCCAACCCACTAGCCCATATCCTGGACACGCATAGACTGATCAAACCCAACTACAAGGATTGGCTCTAGAACTTCAAAATTATTTTGGATTCCAAAAAGTTGACTCATGTGTTGAATAGGATCCTCCCACCTTACTAGCTCATCCATCCGTTGATCAGAGAGCATCTCTCAAAAAGTGGATAGATGAAGATAATAAAATCAGGTACTACATGTTGGGCTTGATGTCTAATGAGCTCCAGTGCCAACATGAAGATATTAAGACTAGCCACCAAATGTTGGCTCACCTACAAGAGTTGTTTGGTGAACAGAGTCATACAGCCAAATATCAAGTCACTAAAAGACTGTTTAAGGCTCAGATGCATGATGGACAGTCAGTTCAAGATCATTATCTAATGATGATCAAGGACTTAGAAGAGCTTGAGAAGCTCAGAGTGAAGTTAGATCAGGATCTGTTGTTGCCCAGAGGTAGCAACCCAAGAGGGGTGAGGGGGGGGCGGGGGGGGTGAATTGGGTTCTTATAAAAAATTTATCCAAATTTGCTTTCTAAACAAGTATGTGCTTTGATTTTAACCAAAGTGGCATGATAAAATGTATGCAATATAAGCAGTGGAATTAAGATATCAAAATCAAACTATGAAAGTAAAGCAAGAATTATAAGCATGCAAAGGAAAAGAAGAAAAGAGCACAACACAAACACATAAAGATTTATAGTTGTTCGGTGCAACCTGCACCTACGTCCACTTTTCAAGCTTTTCTTGAGATTTTTACTATAATCCATCCTTGATTATAGTGTGTTTGTTTTTCAGACTCACAAATAAACCTAGTTGGTTTTCACAGGAGCACCAACCAAAATCTAACACCATTAATTTTTTGGGTTCGCTAACAACCTAGTTGATTTTTCAGGCTCACCAACCAAAATCTACAATGTCCAATTTTGGGCTTGGATGGGCCTAATCTCTAAGTTTCTTTTCTCCAAAGAAACTTAAAAAGAAACAAAAATACAATATAAAAATTTTAGTGCAAAAATAAAATATAGAGTTGAAACTCTTTGAGCACAAAGAAGAGGTTGAATAATCAGCTCTTTTGAAGCTTGGAAACTTCTTTGAGACTTAAGAGGATGCTTAAGAAGTTGTAGAAGATAACTCTTGAATGCCCTTTGAAATCACTACAAAATCCCTCTCTTTTTCTCTTTTATTAATGTGAAATAGAATCCCTTAGGTTTGAAAAATAATTTCTCTCTCTAAATCCTTTTATCCTATTTTTCAATTGATTCTCCACCTTTAAATACCTTTGGAGATGGTTAAAGAGAGATTTCTAGCTATTGGAAGCACTGAAATAATCGTTGGGAGTGAAAACTAGCCATTGGAAAGCTTGCAAAAAAATTCCATTGAAGGTTGTCGCGAATTTGGAGAGCTCTCAGTTTTTCTATGAGAGCTCTTGATTTCCCAGCGAGAGCTCTCAAGAATTTTTTAGATGTCTTGATTTTATAGTGAGAGCTCTCAAAAATTATCGAGAGCTCTCGGTCTCAGAACATAGAAATGAGGTTTCTATTTCCTGAAATAGAGAGGACTCGCCCAGTTTTGAAGAGGTCTCAAGCTTGTGCTAGGGCAATGTGCAGGAGTGCCAAATAACTTGGAGAAGTCTCCAAATTTTTAGGAGAGGTCTCTAAATTTTTAGGAGAGATCTCTAAAAATTCTGGCTTCATTTTTCTTTAATGTTTGACCTTTCAAACTTAAATTTCTTGGCCCCAAACTCCTATAAACAAGATTGCTTCCTTCAATTTTAATTTCTCTTCTTCCAATCATACTTTCTTCATACCAAGCCATCCAAATATGTATGAATTTGATCTTTTAAGTATTTTGGCATGGCATCTTGAGAGTATTTGTTCTTGAGATAAATTCTTTATTTTAGATACTTGAAAAATCCTACACACATTCTTGAGACACATGATTAGATACATAATAAACTCAAGATTTGGCAATCATCAAAATCGATCATGGGATCAACAATCTCCTCCTTTTTGATGATGGCAAAACTTCGAGTATATGTTAAAGAAACTAATGTGAATCAAGATAAGAATAATAAATTAAACTTCATGAAAGAATTCTTAATGAGTCTTTAATTTATTGCACATCATTAGTACATACATATTTCATATGCTCAACATCCTTCTCTTCTTTTTTGACAACATCAAAAAGCTCATAGAAAGAAATAAGAAGTCATCAAAATCAACATCAAAGCATTAAATTGAGAGATGTATTAAATTCATAAAATCAATTTAAATGAATCATCTTCTTTTGAAAATTTATCCTTTGACTCAAAATAATTTTTAAATATTTATTTTAATTTTAAAAATTAGTATGAATTTAAATATCATATATATATTATTTATGAATGAATATACTCTTTAATTAGATTTTTAAATATGTACTTTTAAGCTTTAAGAGGAATAGAGTTTTTCAAAAGATTTGAATATAAAATCAAGCATAGTATATACTTTAATATTCAATCTTTTTCTTAAAAAAATTTAGTCAATTAAGTTCGAAAAAGGTATGTATTGAGAATGTATTGAGCAAAATAAAATAAATAGAATCAAAGCAAAAGATAGTCACATTTTCAAATTCATTGCTTTGAGTAAAAATTACTTTAATTTCAATTATTCATAAGAATTTTGCACTACACATAAAAAATTTAGGATTAAATTTAAGTTTTCAATTGAGTTTCAAAATTAAATTTAAAAATTTATTTTTGAGACGGAATATGCTATAAATTTAATTTAACTTCAATCATTGCCATGAATGATCATGCAAATCAAGTTTAAAAGGTTGACACAAAAAATATTCAGTATTATATTTATAAATAAGCTTCAAAATTATAAGAATGTATCAAAATCAATTTGTTTAGAGTAAGAATATATCTCAAACTTCTTTTCACTCCAAATAGTTTTTAAAAATAATTTGACAATCAAATCAAAAGCATATAGATCAAAATTTATTTATCTCAATATAAATTAGTCAAAATTTTCAATCAAATCAAGTTAGAAAATATCTCTCTCCCTATTTTCCATACTTAGCAAGATTAATTTACTTTTCAATTTTCTCTCCCTCTTTATTTCAAATCAAGTAAATTTAACACGAATTTACCCACTAAATTTAGATTTTTTAAATTTGAAAGATATTTTTAATTGCAAAGCCATTTTCAATTAAATGATTATTTCTTCTTTAATAATTTTTTTTCCTTACTTTAGCAAACAAAACCATTTTAAAATTAAATAAAATTTAAGAGGATAAGCATCAATTAAGTGAACTAAGCATTAATAATTTCAAATATCAATCAAACATAGCATTCACTCAAGAAGATACCAACTTTTTTTTAAAAAAAATTATTTCTTATTAAATTCATATAAGAATAAATATTGAGAGGATCAAAAAACTATGACACGAACATCTACCAAAAAAATTTTCTAATTAAATTTAGATCTTCCTTGTCATAAGAAATATCACTCAATTAAGTTTAGAAAATATTTGAAATTCTTTGAATTTATTTTAAATGATATCACATCAAGAGTATATCAATCTAAAATAAATTTAAGACGTCATATTCAATTTTTTTGCCCAAAAATAATACAATAAAATGCAAGGAAAAAATGATACCAATGATACCAAGAGTGAAAATTTTTTTAGGAAGAAACTTCTTAATACTAATTAAACTAAAATTTAGACCAAATCATGATTTGCTTAATAGTTCAATACCATTTAAAGATTAATTTGCAAGTTCAGCTTGAGACCAATGAATTTAGTTTTGAATTGATAAAGATAAATTGATTTAGATAAATTAATTTAAATTGATATCAGCAAATCTGTTAAGGCAAATCATAAAAAAAAATTAGTTATTCTTCAAAAAGATCATCTCTTTCTTTTTGTAAGAAATATCAAGCAATTAGGTTTAGAAAAAGTATGTATTTTTGAGTTTGTCTGAAATAAAATCAAGAATATAGCTATGCAAAATCAGATTTGAAATAAAGATATTCTTTTCTTTTTGCCAAAAGATAGATCAATCAAATACATAGCAAATAGTAAAATATTTAATACCAATCACTTAAAATTGAAGTCCTCTTTAAAAGTTTAGCTTTGAAGATAAATGATAACTTTCTTGAAATATCTTGTTAGATATCAACTTCAAAAGATTCAAGAAGATCACTTTTCAAATTCAATTTTCAAAATCAATCCATTGGAACAAAATAAGAATATTCATCAATAAATTTTCTTTTAAGATCAAAGAGTCAATCAAATCGACGATCAAGAGAGATATTCAAGAAAATTTAGAGGATTATAAAAAATAATCAATTAAGGGGGGTTCCAATAATCAATTGAAATAAGATCAAATAAGAGAAAACTGGATGAAGGCTTCATGTGTTCAGTTCAACTAGGAAGTTTCAAATTTTTAGAAGAATTTTGATAATTTAGCTCTTATAGGGAATGCCAAAAAAAAATTAGTTTTTCTTGTAGGTTTAGCAATTAAAATATTCACACCCAGTTAAGTATTTTTAAATTAAATTCATCAATTATAAAATTGATATGGGGAGGCTTAAGATATCATGCTAAATTTTAAGATAAAATCATTTCATCCATAGCATGATATATAGAAGGAGCATGTTGATTTAAAAATTAAAATATTCAAATTATTGCTAGCAACAAAATCAATCATACTTATCAAAGCATCAAAAGAGTTATCATATGCATACATATTAGCAAATCATTAAAGTCAATGCATCCAATAAATCAACCTTTCTATTCAATGAGTATGATCATTTTAAGCAATGATAAAATTATCAAATTCAATCTAACATGCTCAATAATTATGCTAATTAATAATCAAAATATATTTAGCAAATAATAATGGTATGATGTGAAAAAAGTTTAGATTTTATCAAATATTATCATCCATCCAATTTTATTTCCAAGGCATCCATTCATAAATTTTTTTTCTTTTCATTCCATTGGATCCTTGGTGTACCTGCAAAATTATTTACTAAATTTTGGTACTCAAGTCATCTTGGGTCTAAGGATGTTAGAGCTTATGGTTTCTTTTGAAATCCATACTTGTTTGACTAAAGTATGGCCAATTTTCTTAATATTACATTCAAAAATTTTATGGCTTACTTTATTACATTTGAAACATGTAATTGAATAATTTTTAGATGAAGCTTTGCTAAACATATTCTTCACAAATTTCTATTTTCTTAATAGATTATATCCAATTTTAGCTTTATTGAAAACAACCTTTTGATTATTCAAAATTGATTGAAGCTTTTGAGATCCAAGTGTAAACTTTTCAATCATGAATTTTAAATTTTAAATTTTTTTTTCTTAGTTTTATATTTTCTTTCAAAAGAGATTTTTTAGATTTTAAAAGCTTTTCTTTTTCTTTAACTAAGAATTTTTAGATTTTGTAATAATTTTCTTTTCCTTAGTTAAAGTTTCAATTTATTTCAAGAAATCTTTTTTTTCTTTGGCCATATTTTTTATGTCTTTCATAAGATCTTCTTTTTCATGTAAGACTTTATTTTTCTCTTTAGCCAAAGTAAGATTGGATTTTTTAATCTCTTTGTTTTTTAGCCTTAGTTTTTTGTATTCATCCATTAAATTGTTAAAGGCTTCAAATAACTCATCAAAAGTAAAATCGAACGAGTTATTAATATTTACCTCATCGTCATTGGCCATGAGATAAGAATTTATAGTTCTTTCTTCCTCTTTCTCATTTTTCTTTTTCTTACTTTGTTCCCTCTTAATTGATGCTTTCTTCTTCTTTTGTTTTTTCTTCTTTTTCTTCTTTTCATCCTCATGAGACATGAGGCATAGCTTGGGGTGAGCTTCTTTTTCTTCTTGGGAGCTTGATTCTTCTATTTGATTTGCTCCCTCATAAATTCTTTTCAATTTCTTCCAAACTTATTTTGCTGAAATGCAAGAAGAAATTAGATTGAATATATTTATATCTAATGAACAATAAAGTTTATTTAAAGCCTTAGAATTTAGATGCATTGATTCTTCATTAATAAATGAGGTATTTTGTGTGTGAGGGCCATTGACAATAATCTTCCATAGATTATAGTCATGTAATTGTATAAAAATTTTTATTCTAATTTTTTAATGTATGTAATTTGATTCATTTAACAATGAGGGACAATCAATAGAATGGCCTTCATTCAAAAAAGATTTCATTTGGATTGCCAAGATCTTTTACTCTTGACGGTTAGGTCAAAAATCAATAACAGAGCACCTGCTCTGATACCAATTATTGCCTAAAGGTAGCAACCCAAGGGGGTGAATTGGGTTCTTATAAAAAATTTATCCAAATTTGCTTTCTAAATAAGTATGTGCATTGATTTTAACCAAAGTGGTATGATAAAATGTATGCAATATAAGCAGCAAAATTAAGATAACAAAATCAAACTATGAAAGTAAAGCAAAAATTATAAGCATGTAAAGTATGCAAAGGAAAAGAAGAAAAAAGCACAACATAAATATACAAAGATTTATAGTGGTTCGGTGCAACCCGCACCTACGTCCACTCTTCAAGCTTTTCTTAGGATTTTTACTATAATCCATCTTTGATTACAGTGTGTTTATTTTTCAAGCTTATAAATAAATCTAGTTGATTTTCACAAGAGCATCAATGAAAATTTAATATCGTTAGTTTTTCGGATTCACTAACAACCTAATTGGTTTTTCGGGCTTACCAACCAAAATCTACAATATCCAATTTTGGACTTGGATGGGCCTAATCCCCAAGTTTCTTTCTTCCAAAAAAATTGAAAAGAAATGAAAAACAATATAAGAATTTCAGCATAAAATTAAAAAATAGAGTTGAAACTCTTTGAGCATAAAGAAGAGATTGAATAATTGGCTCTTTTGAAGCTTGAAAACTCTTTTTTGAGGCTTGAGAGGATGCTTGAGAAGTTGCAGAAGTAAGCTCTTGAATGCCCTTTGAAATCACTGCAAAATCCCTCTCTTTTTCTCTTTTATTGATGTGCAATAGAATCCATTTGGTTTGAAAAATGATTTCTCTCTATAAATTTATTTATCCTATTTTTAATTGATTCTCTACCTTTAAATACTTTTAGAGATGGTTGGAGAGAGATTTCTAGCCATTGAAAGCACTAAAATAGCCATTGGGAGTGAAAACTAGGCATTGCAAAACTTGCAGAAAAATCCTGTTGAAGGCTGTCGCGAATTTGGAGAGCTCTCAATTTTCTTGTGAGAGCTCTCGATTTCTTAGCGAGAGCTCTCAAAAATTTTCGAGACATCTCGATTTCGCAGTGAGAGCTCTCAAGAATTTTTTAGAGCTCTCGATCTCAGAACATAGAAATGAGATTTTTGTTTTCTGAAGTGGAGAGATCTCATCCAATTTTGGAGAGGTCTCGAGCGTATGCCAGGGCAATGTGTAGGAGTGCCAAACAGCTTGGAAAAGCCTCCAAATTTTTAGAAAAGATCTTCAATTTTTTAGGACAAGTCTCTAAAAATTCTGGCTTCATTTTTCTCTAATGTTTGACCTTCCAAACTTAAATTTCTTGATCCCAAACTCTTCTAAATAAGATTGCTTTCTTCAATTTTAATTTTGAAGGAAAATTCTGATTTTTCGGACCAGGTTCGTTCAGATCTGATCGGATCAAGAGATATATTTTAAAATTTTTTTTCTTTGATCCAAATTAGATCTTGGATGTTTCAGATCTGATTCTTATTATTCTAATAATAAAAATAAAATTTAGATAAATTAAATCAAAATTAATTTATCTTGATGTAGGGTAATCCTATTACCCGTTGATGATCCTATAAGCAACGAAAGGTTCTGGATCTAGCCACGCAAGTGCCTGACCTCTACTGATATTCACTTGGACTAGATCTGAAGATCCTCTTCTTCTCTATCATATTTTCAAAAATTAGATCTGAATCTGATTTGAAGGATCTTCAAAATATCTTTCGAAGATCAGCAGTTGTCCTTTGCAGTAGCGCAGCCTTCTAGCTTTCTGTCGTCTTTCTCTTGCCTGGATCGCACCAACTAAAATCCCAAAACTATTTTGGTTATGGAGAGGAGAGGGAGAAGATGGGCTTGGCATGGAGGAGGGGAGAGAGGCAATCCTTGGGTGTGGGAATTGTATTCTCTCTTTGAGTTGGGCATAGGGTCATATTTATATACTATGCATGATCCAACTCCTCTTCTTCCCAACCAATCACAACTCTTTGTGAAATCAGATCTAAATCTGATTGGTGGGAATAGAGTCCCTTGGATTCATCCTTAGGTGGTGCCTAAGACCAGTCAAAGTTGGTTCTTAGGAGGAGTCTATTTGGAATCCAAAAAGGAGATGGAGTCCCTGTCCCACAGGGACTCCTGAGCGCCTCCTACTTGGGCGCACGCCACCCTTGGCGTGCGCGGTGGCGTGTGCCCTCCTCCTTGCCAACTTCTGATAGGGGGACAAGCCCCCACCAGCTCTCCAATAGGTGCGTGACATGTGGATAGAAGTCAAAGTATCAATGGTCAATATTTGATTAGTCAAAGGTTAACTTTTGACCAAAGTCAAAGGACGAGAAATGGCAGGTGACCAAAAATGGCAGGTATTGTCTTACAAAATAAGACAATCCTTTTCTAACCTGGACAGGCTCTAGTCAGACCAAGTGAAGGCCTCTGATCGAGCACAAACTCCTTTGGCTCAGTCAGGATAACTATTTATGATAGTAAAAGAAGAACGTTAGGTTCAATTGAGTGCTAGCATGATTTTCTTGAACCTAATTGAATCTCATTCAGATCAATTGAACTGGATCAGTTCAATTGATGATCACCAGATTCAAACCCTTGTTTGTATGACTCAGATAGATTTAGTTCTGTATGGTAATGGGATATGTCATGATCTCTATCATCGATATCATCAAAACTCTTTTCGATGGATCAGAACTCTTTTGATTCGAACAGCTAGAATGATCGATCATCCAAATCATTCTAATTGCTCCCAAAATCCACCAGTGACACCTAGCAGTATATGGTGGCAATCCATCAGAACTGAATGTGAACCTCTTGGTGCAACTACCTATGTGATTAAGTTCTTCTATCTTGAGCCCCGATCAGATTAGGGTTAAGGTGAACTCGTCAAACCCTAGTTTCTATCGTATGATGTAATCATTCAGTTCAGGTCCGATGTGAAAACCTAAATAGAAACTCTTTCTATTATTTCACTCTACCATGACCATGGGCTTCTGGACTTCATTCTTATGATCATCATAAGACTGCTCCTCTACCACCGAGGTAGATAGATTCCATCTTGATGCAATCCAGTTCCTACAACGAACATGCTATAGCCAACATACACCTTAGGGTTCTGAATGGCTAGGAGACTGAGTTATGGTGTAGTCAAACTATAACACCCTCAAGGTCAACTACCGATGCACCTCAGGTCAAAGAACCAGACACACCACTGCAGCATCAAGTCATTCATTGATGAGAAGGTAGACTTCCTAATGACTACTCGAGGTGGTCATGCTCGGTGCCCTCGTTCTCTAATGAGTACCTATACTCTCACTCTGATGTCTTCATATCGTAGACTCAAGACTCATCTACTAAAGAGAAGCGATTGTACTCCAACCTTCCGGATCAATCACCATCCTTATGATGATCCTATGGTCGGGAGCATTTTATAAGTTAATAATGATTATTCATGTCTTAAATTTTCAACTCTTGAAAATATGAATTATCATTATCATTAACTAAAAGGATGGATCACAGATACTAAATACGCGTATGTGATAGAAAATAATCCATTTTATTGATTATAGTCAAAATTATAATTTTGCCCCTAGAAGTGTATTACAAGTGTCAGCCAATTCTAGCTTCTAGGACATATATCTAGCAATCTCCTACTTGTCCTAAAGCCAATTGGCTATAAGTCTAAGTCCCATCTTCTCAAGGTGGGCTTCGATCTTTCGTTGTCCCAACGGCTTTGTAAGTGGGTCTGCCACATTGTCGGCGGAATTGACTCTCTTGACCTTGACATAACCCTTCTCATGGTAATCATGGATGATGTGGTATCGCCGCTCAATGTGCTTGGATTTTTTGTGAGACCTCAGCTCCTTAGCTAGGGCTATGGTGCCATTGTTGTCGCAATATAGAGGAATGGCATCTGATGGCATTACTCCAATTTCTGCAGCAAACTTCTTGTACCAAAATGCTTCCTTCGCAACCTCTGATGCAATGATATATTCTGCTTCTATGGTGGAATCTATTATCATGGTTTGCTTGGAACTCTTCCAGCTGATAGCACCACCATTGCACACAAACAGACTCCCAGATGTTGACTTTCGTTCATCTATATCAGACATGAAATCTGAGTCTGTGTATCCCTGGACTTGGAGTTCTTCGTTACCAAATATCAACATCATATCCTTAGTTCTTCTTAAGTACTTAAGGATACATTTCACAAAAATTCAGTGTTCTTCAGCTAGATTTGACTGATATCTGCTTGTGACACTCACAGCATGGGCTATATTAGGTCGTGTACATAGCATGGCATACATGAGGCTCCCTATTGTAGAAGCATAAGGGATCTTGCTCATGCATTCTATTTTCTCAGGTATGCTAGGGCACATCTTCTTGAAAAGATGAATACCATATCTGAAGGGTATTAATCTCCTCTTAGAGTTTTTCATACTAAACCTCTTTAGTACTTTCTCTATGTACATCTTCTATGAAAGTCCTAGCATCCTATTCGGTCTATCCTAGAGAATTTCTTGGACAACCATATTTTGACTGTCGTCAACATGAGAATATCATTGCCAATAAGGAGGATGTCTTCCACGTATAATACGAGGAAGACAACAGTGCTCCCACTGACCCTTATGAACATACACGATTTCTCTTCATTTTTGATGAAACCAAACGTTTTGATCACATCATTGAAATGAGTGTTCTAGCTCCGAGATGCTTGCTTAAGTCCATATATGGACCTTTGCAGCTTGCAAACCTTGTGATCTGTATCACTGGATGTGAAACCTAGCAGCTATTCCATATAGATATCTTCCTCAAGATATCTATTTAAGAATGCCGTTTTCAAATTCATTTGCCATATTTCATAGTCGAAATAGGTTGCAACGGAAAGCAATGTATAGATGAATTTTAGCATAGCCACTGGAGAAAAGGTATCCTGATAGTCAATGCCTTCACGTTGACTATAACCTTTTGCGACTAGTCTAGCCTTGAATGTCTCCATATTTTCATCTGCACCAATCTTTCTCTTGAAGATCCATTTACACCCAATAGGTACTATACCTTCTGGTGGATCTACCAAGGTGCAGACTTGGTTTGAGTGCATCGAGTTAATTTCTGACTGCATTGCCTCTAGCCATTTCTCGGAGTCGATATCTGATATCGTCTCGTTGTAGGTTTTGGGGTCATCACCATGAGCACTATTACCTATGAGGAATATTTTCTCTACTTTCTCTGAAATAATACCTAAGTATCTTTCAGAGGGATGAGAAACTCTTTCCGATCTATGAGGTGGAGGAGGTAGCATTCTTATTGGCTCAACCTAATTTGGTTCCAATTAGTCCTTAGCTCATTGTACTTGTGAGACTTTCTCATCCAGCTTAATCTGCTTTCCAATGCCACTATCTTGAATAAACTATTTTTCAAGAAAGATGGCATGTCGACTCACAATCACATTGTGGTCTTCTAGAATGTAGAAATAGTATCCTAATGACTCTTTAGGATATCCTATGAATCGAGCTCTAAAGGACCTATACTCTAACTTATCCGCTTATTATCTTTTGAAATGAGTCGGATAACCCCAAATTTTGAGATAACTCGGACTTGGTTTCTTATCATACCATATCTCATATGGTGTGGTAGAAATAATTTTAGAGGAAACCCTATTCAATAGATAAATTGAAGTTAACAATGAGTGTCCCCAAAGAAAATCAGGGAGGTCTATGAAGCTCATCATGGATCGAACCATATCCAATAGAGTCCGATTTCTTTGTTCTGAAACCCCGTTGAGTTGAGATATTCCTGGTGGAGTCCACTGAGAGACTATGCCATTTTCCTTGAGATAGTCTAGGAATTCTCGGCTAAGGTATTCACCTCCTCGATTTGATCGAAGAACCTTAATGGGTTTTCCACTTTATTTTTCTACTTTATGTTAGAATTCTTTGAACTTTTCAAAGGCTTTAAACTTATGTCTCATAAGATACACATACCCATACCTAGACAGATCATCGGTAAAGGTAATGAAGTTGACAAAATTGCCTCTAACTGGCACATCAAATGGACTGCACACATCAGTATGTACTAGGGCAAGGAGATCTGTGGCCCTTTTTCCATGTCCTACAAAAGGGAGTTTAGTTATTTTGTCTTGAAGATAAGATTCACGAGTTGGATATGACTCGAAAGTCAACGGACTCAATAGCCCATTTTTCTCCAATTTGTTGATCCTATCTTTTGCTATATGACCTAATCTCAAGTGCCATAGATACCTATCATTTGAACTATCCCTAGGTCGTTTGGCATTCATGTTTTGCTCGATAGTTAGAACAGATACATGAATATGTAGCTGATAAAGATCGTTAATAAGGAAATCATTTGCAATTTTATTTCTTTCATAAAGAATGTTACAATGGTTCTTAAAAGAAGGTAATCACATAGCCTTCTAGTGCTAAGCATGAAACAGAAATCAAATTCCTGCTAGCTGTAGACACATAATAACAGTCTTTCAAAACTAAGTCTAAACCAGATGGTAATCGAAGAGGGTATGTTTCCATGGCTATTGTAGCAACTCTTGCTCCATTTTCGACACGTAGGATCATGTCTCCATCCCTCAGCCTCCTACTATTCTCAAGATCCTGCATCGAAGTGCATAAATGAGCACTAGAACTAGAGTCAAGCACTAACTGGATGCAGAAGAAATCATAAGGTTAGACTCAATAATGAGCATACCTTCAGAAGGACCTTCCTTCTTGTTCTTCAGGGTGGCAAGGTAAGTAAGGCAGTTTCCTTGCAATGAAAATACTTTTCTTTGGTAGCGTCCTTCTTCTTCGGCTCTGCCTTCTTCTTCTTTGGTTCTTCCACCTTCTGCTTTTTCACAGACTTCTTTTTCTTTTCATAAGACTTTTTTTGGAAGAAGTCCATTCCATAGTAAGAACTGAGCTTTTAGAATCTTTCATAGAGAGCTCAGCGGTGACCAGCATGTTCATTAATTCAGTCAAAGAATTTTGAAGTTTATGCATGTGGTAATTCATGATGAATTATCAATATGCATCAGTCAAGGATTGTAGAATAACATCATTCTGCAGATCCAAGTCTAGCTTCACACCAAGCTTCTTAAGCTCTTCCAAGTTCTTGATCATCATCAGACAGTGATCTTGGATTGACTGCCCATTACGCATCTTAGCCTTAAAAGGTCATTTCGTGACTTGATATTTGGCTGTGTGACTCTGTTCACTAAACATCTCCTGCAGGTGAGCCAACATTTGGCGAGCAGTCTTGATATCTTCATGTTGGCACTAGAGCTCATCAGACATCGAGCCCAACAAGTAATATCTGGCCTTATTATCTTCGTCTATCCATTTTTCTAGAGATGCTCTCTATTCAGTGGACGGATGGGCTGGTAAGGTGGGAGGCTCCTGGTCCAATACATGGGTTAACTTCTCGAAACTCAAAATGATTTTGTAGTTCCTGAGCCAATCTTTATAATTGGGTTCGATCAGTCTATGTGTGTCTAGGATATGTGCTAATGGGTTGGACGCAGACATTTTCCTATAGAGAGTCAAAGATTCTAGTTAGATACTATAATTATGACTTGACCAATTTGTTTAGAAATTTTATTTTAAACAAATTAGCTTCCACTATTTTTTTGGATCCCTACACTCTCTCTATAGAGATGCGAAAATCTCCATGATTAATGATTTTTAGTAGGTGGTGCGGTCTCACTAACTAACTCATCACCTCACCTAATAGTTATTGGTGATGGGTTAGCCAATGAGTGAACAACTCTTGTTCAATGATTTTCTAATCATGGTGCACCCAAACTTGATCTCTAATTCATGAATCTCACCGTATTCGGAATATTGATCCACTTCTTAGTTAAGTCAGACCTACCATTTGCACAAACTGGATTCCTAATTGAGTCTCTCACCATATCCAAAATATTGAGCCCAACTCATCCTCCAGCCCATAGCATCCAATGCCTAATAGACATGGTTGCATCTTTCTGATGCAACTGAGCCATTGTATCCAATCGAGAACAATCAACCCCAGGAAGGGCCCGCACATCTACAATGGTGGAAGACCTCAGACTTAATCTTTTCTTAGGGAGAATTGATTCAGGTCTCATTAAACTAGACTTGTCATAGTCATAACAATTATGACTAACCTAGTGGCATGGGTTAGCTCGGATTATTGACCACCTCAAATCAGAACTGAGTCAATAGATATGGCCAGGTAAGTGAGATCGGTGGAAGGGATATGCCATTAACTTGTACAAGAATGCATTCAGATCGAGTAGCTCCCAATTAAAAATCAATCGGTCGTATGTGCCAAACTTACCTTAGACACCAAATTGTTGAGCTCAGAACCAATTGGATTAGCCTACAATCCAGACTCTAACCTCTGAGCCTAATTAGGTCTTGCTTGATCGTGACTCGATCTTGACCCAGACTTAATCCTATTAGGCTGGTCAATTTAAGCATTGTTGATCCCATCTAACCAACTCTTGATTCGATTTAATCAACCGCTTAGACCTAATTGAGCTACCCAAGCCCAAACCCAGTATTATGAATATATCTTAGATATGAAATTCTTAATTTTAGATCTAATTAATATTTCATAATCTTAATTTTTAATTAAGTAGGGTTCATAAATAAAATATGCACAATAAATCCTAGGGTTTTAGGATCTAGGATTTTGCAGAAAATAAGTTTTGAATTTCTGATTAAGGACGAACACGCAGCACCCCTACACATCATGAGAACACCCCATCGGATGGAAGGAGAGGGCCTTTAAATCCTTCTTCATTCTTATGACTGGACGGCTAAGAGGAACTCCTTAATCAGGAACATGTAATACTATAAAATAATTTTTGATCTATATCATATATCTCATATATAAATTAGATCTAATCATTGCATATTTTGCATTCATCTCATATATCATATCATGCATATTTTCAGATCTAAATTATCTCATAATAATCTAAAAAATTAGATTTAAATTGATCTTATCAAAATAAACTCTAATCTAGATAACTATGTAGAATTATTCTACAACTTGTCTAGACATGCATCAATCATATCTCATATGATGTTTAAAATTAAATAATTTTTATTTACTATTCTTTAGATATTATTATAATAATTATAATATCAAAAAATAGTAAATAAATAGATCTAAAATATGATTTAATCAAATTAAATTATAAGCATGCAAGACTATTCTATAGAACTATTCTATTTTAGAACTAGTCATGCATATTTTCTAATCTTAGATTCAAATCATTTAATTTTAATTTTTTTTTTTGATTTTAGATCTGATCATATCTCATGTGACATCTAAAATCACTTATTTTCTAATTAGAATAAATTTAAAATCATATTTAAATACTTTAAAATCTTGGCTTTGATATCAGTTGAAGGAAAATCTTGATTTCCCGGACCAGATTCATTTAGATCTAATCGGATCAAGAGATATATTTCAAAATTTTTTTTCTTTAATCTAAATCAAATCTGAGATGTTTCAAATCTAATTTTTATTATTCTAATAATAAAAATAAAATCTAGATAAATTAAATCAAAATTAATTTACCTTGATGTAGGATAATCCTATTATCCGTTGATGATCCTGTAAGTAGCGGAAGGTTCTGGATCTAGCCACGCAAGTACCTGGTCTCTACCAATATTCACTTAGACTAGATCTAGAGATCCTCTTCTTCTCTATCATGTCTCCAAAAATTAGATCTGAATCTGATTTGGAGGATCTTCAAAACACCTTTCGAAGATCAGTAGTTGTCCTTTGCAGCAGTGCAGCCTTCTAGCTTTCTGTCACCTTTCTCTCGCTTGGATCGCACCAACTAAAATCCCAAAACTATTTTGGGCATGGAGAGGAGAGGGAGAAGATGGGCTTGGCATGGAGGAGGGGAGAGAGGCAGCCCTTGGGTGTGGGAATTGTATTCTCTCTTTGAGTTGGGTGCAGGGTCTTATTTATAGACTATGCGTGATCCAACTCCTCTTCTTCCCAACCAATCACAACTCTTTGTGAAATCATATCTAAATCTGATTGGTGGGAATAGAGTCCCTTGGATTCATACTTAGATGGTGCCTAAGACCAGTCAAAGTTGGTTCTTAGGAGGAGTCTGTTTGGAATCCAAAAAGGAGATGGAGTCTCTGTCCCATAGGGACTCCTGGGTGCCTCCCTGGTGCACACGCAAGGGTGCGTACACCCTCCTCCTTGCCAGCTTCTGGTAGGGGGACAAGCCCCCACCAGCTCTCCAATAGGTGCGTGACATGTGTCAACTTTTGATAAAGGACGAGAAGTCAAAGTATTATCTTACAAAATGACAATCCTTTTCTAACTTCAGGCTTCATCAGACCAAGGGAAGGGTCAATATTTGATCTATTTATGATAGTAAAAAAAGAATGTTAGGTCAAAGGTCAACTTTTGAATCTCATTCATACAATTGAACAAAGTCAATTGATAAAAGATTCAAACCCTTGTTTGTGTGACGAGATGGTAATGGTAGATCTCTGTGATCCCGCTCCTGCCAAGCCCGGCCCGATGCTCGGCCTAATGGTAGGTATTGTCTTACAAAATAAGACAATCCTTTTTTGACCTGGACAAGCTCCAGTCAGACCAACTGAAGGCCTCTGATCGAGCACAAACTTCTTTGGCTCAGTCAGGATAACTATTTATAATAGTAAAAGAAGAACGTTAGGTTCAATCAAGTGCTAGCACGATTTCCTTGAACCTAATTGAATCTCATTCAGATCAATTAAACTGGATCAGTTCAATTGATGATCACCAAATTCAAACCCTTGTTTGTGTGACCCAGTTAGGTTTAGTTTCCGGACGGGACTTATATGATAATGGGATATGTCATAATCTCTATCATCGACATCATCGAAACTCCTTTCGATGGATCAGAACTCTTCTGATTCGAACAGCTAGAATGATCGATCATCTAAATCATTCTAATTGCTCCCAAAATCCACCAGTGACACCTAGCAGTATATGGTGGCAATCCATCAGAGCTGAATGCGAACCTCTTGGTGCAGCTACCTATGTGATTAAGTTCTTCTATCTTGAGCCCCGATCAGATTAGGGTTAAGGTGAACTCATCAAATCCTAGTTTCTATCATATGATGTAATCATTCGATTCAAGTCCGATGTGAAAACCTAAATAGAAACTCTTTCTATTATTTCACTCTGCCATGGCCATGGGCTTCTGGACTTGATTCTTATGATCATCACAGGGCTGCTCCTCTACCACCGAGGTAGATAGATTCCATCTTGATGCAATCCAGTTCCTATAATGAACATGCCATAGCCAACATATGCCTTAGGATTCTGAATGGCTAGGAGACCGAGTTATGGTGTAGTCAAACTATAACACCCTCAAGGTGAACTACCAATGCACCTCAGATCAAAAAACTAGGCACACCACTACAGCATCGAGTCAGTCATTGACGTGAAGGTAGACTTCCTAATGACTACTCGAGGTGGTCACGCTCAGTGCCCTCGTTCTCTAACGAGTATCTATACTCTCACTCTGGTGTCTCCACACCATAGACTCAAGACTCATCTACTAAAGAGAAGTGATTGTACACCAATCTTTTGGATCAATCACCATCCTTGTGATGATCTTATGGTCGAAAGCATTTTATGAGTTAATAATGATTATTCATGTCTTAAATTTTCAACTCTTAAAAATATGAATTATCATTACCATTAACTCAAAGGATGTATCACAGACACTAAATACACATATGTGATAGAAAATAACCCATTTTATTGATTATAGTCAAAATTATAATTTTGCCTCTAGAAGTATATTACAAGTGTCAGCCAATTCTGGCTTCTAGGGCACATATGTCGAACAAATTTCTCTTCTTCCTATCATACTTTCTTCATACCAAGCTATTCAATTATGTGTGAATTTGATCTTTTAAGTATTTTGGTATGACATCTTGAGAGAATTTGTTCTTAAAATAAATTTTTTATTTTGGATACTTGAAAAATTCTACACACGTTCTTGAGACACATGATTAGATATGTAATAAACTCAAGATTTGACAATCATCAAAATCAATCATGGGATCAACATCTATAGATTGATATAATTCTGCAGTCCTTGACTGATGTGTATGGATAGTTCATTATGAACTACCATATGTATAAACTTCAGAATACCTTGGCTGAACTCATGAATATGTTGGTTACTACTGAGCTTTCTATAAAAGGTTCTAAAGGCTCAGTACTTACTGTGGAGCAGACTTCTTCTAAGAAAAAATCTTTTGGAAAGAAGAAGTTCGTGAAGAAGCAGAAGAAAGATGGTGGAAAGAAGAATAAGGCAGAGCTGAAGAAGAAGGCCACTGACAAAGAAAATTATTTTTATTAAAATACTGACAACCATTGAAAGTGAAACTATCCTCTTTACCTAGCCAGCCTAAAGAACAAGAAGGAGATAGGTCCTTCTGGAGGTATGCTCGTTATAGAATCTAATCTTATGGTTTCTTCTACATCAGTTGGATGCTTGACTCTTGTTCTAGTGATCACTTGTGCACTTCTATGCAGGGTCTTAAGGATAGCAAGAGGCTGAGGGATTGTGAGATGATCCTACACATCGAGAATGGTGTAAGAGTTGCTGCTATGACCATAGGAACCTATCCTCTATGATTACCATCAGGATTAGACTTAGTACTTAGATACTATTTTTATGTGCTTACAGCAAGCAGGAATTTGATTTCTATTTCATATTTAGCACAACAAGGCTATGTAATTAGTTTTCTTAAGGATCATTGTAATATTCTTTATGAAAGGAATAAAATTGCAAGTGATTTTCTTATAAATGGTCTCTATCAGTTACATATTGATGTTTTTATTTTTAATATCGAGCAAAATGTGAATATCATAGGATCAAAGTGACCAAGGGATAGTCTAAATGATAGGTATCTTTGGCACCTTAGGCTAGGTCATATAGCTGAAGATAGGGTTAACAAATTAAAAAAATCCACACTACTGAGTTTGTTGACTTTCAAGTCATATCCGATTTGTGAATCATGCCTTCGTGGCAAAATGACCAAGCTTCCTTTTATGAAATATGAAAAAAGGGCCACAGACCTACCTATCCTAGTACATACTACTGTATGTGGCCCATTTGATGTGCCAGCTAGGGGCAATTACATCTACTTCATCATCTTTACTGATGATTTATCTCAATACGGATATGTGTATTTGATGTGATACAAGTCTGAAGTTTTTAAAAAGTTTAAGAAATTCAGACTTGAAGTAGAAAAATAGATAGAAAAATCCATTAAGATTCTTCGATCAGATCGAGGAGGCAAATACTTTAGTCAAAAATTTTTAGACTATCTTAAGGATAATGGCATGGTCTCTCAATGGAATCCACTTGGAATGCCTCAACTCAACAGAGTTTCAGAATGGAGAAATCAAACCCTATTAGATATGGTTCGATCCATGATGAGCTTCACGGACCTCCCTGAGTTTCTTTAGGGAGATAGTCTGTTGACCGCTATATATCTACTGAATAAGATTTCATCTAAAACCATTCCTACCACACCGTATGAGATATGGTATAGTAAGAAACCAAATTTGAGTCATCTCAAAATTTGGGATTGTCCGGCCCATGTCAAAAGATAATAGACGAATAAATTAGAGTCTAGATCCTTTAGAGCTTGATTTATTGGATATCCTAAAGAGTCATTAGAATATTTTCTTTATCTTTCAAAATATCATAATGTGATTGTGAGTTGACACACCATCTTTCTTGAAAAATAGTTTATTCAAGATGGTGGTATTAGAAGACAGATTAGGCTCGAGGAGAAAGTCTCCCAAGAGTCATGAGCCAAGGAATCTATGGAACCCAATCAGATTGAGCCAGTCCAATCACTACCTCATCCACCTCATAGATCAGAAAGGATTTCTGATCCTCTTAAAAGGTACTTAGGTACTATTTCAGAGGACATAAAGAAAATATTCCTCATGGGAAATAGGGTTCATGGTGATGATCTCAAAATCTATGATGAGGAGATATCAGATATCGACTCCGAGAAATGGTTAGAGGCAATGAAGTCAGAGATTGACTCAATGTGCTTGAACCAAGTCTAGACCTTGGTAGATCCACTTGAAGGTATGGTACCTATTGAATATAAATGGATCTTCAAGAGAAAGATAGGTGCCGATGGAAATGTAGAGATAATCAAAGAAAGGCTCGTAGTGAAAAGATATAGTCAGCATGAAGGCATTGACTATTAGGATACTTTTTCGTCAGTAGCCATGCTCAAATTCATCCGCATATTGCTTGCTATTGCAGTCCATTTTGATTATGAAATATGGCAGATGGACGTGAAAATGACGTTCTTAAATGGATATCTTGAGGAAGATATCTATATGGAACAACCGCTAGGTTTCACATCCAGTGATAATGATCATAAGGTATGCAAGATACAAAAATCCATATATGGACTTAAGCAAGCATCTCGGAGCTGGAATGCTTATTTGAATGATGTGATCAAATCATCTGAATTCATCAAGAAGGAGGAGAAGCCCTGTATTTTTAAAAAGGTTAGTGGGAGCGCTGTTATCTTCCTTGTACTGTACATGGATGACATCCTCCTAATTGGAAATGATATTTCCATGTTAACTACGGTCAAAATATGGTTTTCAAAAGAGTTTTCTATGAAAGATCTAGGAGAAGCATCCTTTATTCTAGAAATTAAGGTTTATAGAGATAGACCAAATAGAATGCTAGGTCTCTTATAGAAGATGTATATAGAGAAGGTGCTGAAAAGGTTTAGCATGAAAAACTCCAAGAGAGGTTTAGTGCCCTTTAGATGTGGCATTCATCTCTCCAAGAAGATGTGTCCCAACACACTTGAGGAGATTGAATGCATGAGTAAGATCCCTTATGCTTCAGCAATAGGGAGCCTCATGTATGCCATGCTACGTATGCGATCTGATATTGCCCATGCTGTGAGTGTCACGAGCAAATATCAGTCGAATCCATGTGAAGAGCACTGGACTTTTGTGAGATGAATCCTTAAGTACTTAAGAAGGACTAAGGATATGTTTGTAGTCTTTGGTAATGGAGAACTCCAGGTCCAAGGGTATACAGACTTGAATTTTATGTTCGATATAGATGATCAAAAGTCAACATCTGAAAGTCTGTTTGTGTGCAATGGTGGTGCTATCAACTGAAAGAGTTTCAAACAGACTATGATAGCAAATTCTACCATGAAAGCGGAGTACATCACTGCATTGGAAGCTATAAAGGAGGCATTCTGGTACAAGAAGTTTATTGCAAAGCTTGGAGTGATGCCGTATGATGCCATCCCTCTGTACTGTGGCAACAATGGCGCCATAGCCCTGGCTAAGGAGCCGAGTTTTCATAAAAAATTCAAGCACATCGAGTGGCAATACCACCTCATCCACAATTATCTCGAGAAGGGATACGTCGAGGTAAAGGAAGTCAACACTATAGATAATGTGGCTGATCCACTGACAAAGCCATTGATCCAGTAGAAGATCAAAGCCCATTTTAAGAAGATGAGACTTAGATTTGTAGCCAATTGGCTTTAGGTTAAGTGAGAATTTGTTAAATGTGTATCCTAGAAGCCAGATTGGCTGATACTTGTAATACACTTCTAAGGATAATTTTATAATTTTGACTATAAATTAATAAAAGGGTTGCTTTCTATCATAGTGTGTATTTAAAGTGTTTGTGATACATCATTTGAATTAATGGTAATGACAATTCATATTTTCAAGAGTTAAAAATTTAAGACATGAATTTTCATAATTAACTTATAAACTGCTTCCGACCAAAGGATCATCACGAGGATGGTGATCGATCAAGAAGGTTGGTGTATGATCGCTTTCTTAGGATAGATGTGTCTTGAATCTATAGTGTGGAGATATTGGAGTGAGAGTATAGGTATTCGATAAAGAACGAGGGCACTGAGCGTGACCATCTCGAGCAGGAAGTCTACCTTCTCATCGATGACTGGCTTGATGTTATAATGGTGTGTCTGATTCTTTGACCTGAGGTATATCGGCAGTTCACCTTGAGGGTGTTTTAGTTTGACTACACCATATCTTGATCTCCTAACCATTTGGAATCCTAAGGTGTATGTTGGTTATAGCTTGTTCACTATAGGAATTGGATTGCACTAACAGGAGATCTATCTACCTCGGTAGATGAGGAGTAGCCCTATGATAATCATGAGATTGAGTCCTTAAGATCATGGCCATGGTCGAATGAAGATAATAGAAAGAGTTTCTATTAGGATTTCACATTGGGCTCGAATTAAATGATTAATTCATATGACAGACATTGGGTTTGATGAGTTCACCTTAACCTTAATCCTATCGAGGCTCAAGATAGAAGAACCCAATCACACAGCTAACTACATCAAGAGATTCATTTTTAGTTCTAATGGGTTGCCACCATATACTGTTAGGTGTCAGTGGTGGATTTTGGGAGCAATTAGAATGATTTTGGTGATCAATCATTCTAATTGTATGAATCAGAAAAGTTCTAGTCCATCAAAAGATGTTTCGATGATGTTGATGATGGAGATCATGATATGTCTCATTATCATACAGAATTATATCTAACTAGATCACACAAATAGAGATTTAGGTATGGATGTCATCAATTGAGCTAACCTAGTTTGATTAATTTGGATTAGGTGCAATCAGGTTCAAGATAATCATGCTAGTACACGATTGAGCTTGACTTTCTCATTCTGTAGTTTTTTTGATTCATCGTAACTAAGTCAAATTTGATTTAACTCATTCTTGTATTTTGAATAGATTTATTTTCATCTGATTGAAATAAGTCCAAGTTAGATTAATTATAGAAATTAAATTCTTTCATAGTCAAATTTGACTAGGGTCAAAAGTTGACCTAATTAAGAGAATTGAGGGTCACCTGATGAGAGGCTTCTAAAATTTTTTTTGGAAATCTTTTTGATCTAATTTTTGGCTATGTGATAGATCATGAGTCATACATTGGGTCTACCAAAATTTTGTGATTTTTGGAGGTGTCTAGACTAAGTTATGATAGAGTTTGATTTGGATCAAACTCTTGAGGGAAGAGTCTTAGGCGTAGTGGACTCTTCCTTATCTACTCATGCTGCCACCTTCTAGATTGATTTTTGATGTTAAAATTAGATGGGATCTAGGGATTTTCATGGAGATCAGGTCTAGGGGTCCCAATGGTCGAATAAATGAGGATTTTGGTCAAAGAGGGACTCTAACTTGGCGCTATGCTTTTGTATAAGAACCCTTGCGCCAAGGCTCTTCATGGAAGAAATAATTTTGATACCCAAAGGCCATCACCCCTTCTATCTTCCATGCCCTCTCTGATCCTCTCTCTCCCCTTCTTCTAAGTGCCAAAGGTTGTAAATAAATTTGAGAAGAAGATACAATCAAATTTATGCGGAGTTCAGCATCTACACGATGATGTTCGTGAGATGGACAAGCTACTTTCAAAAATTCTTTTGAAGGACTTTCAGATCAAATTTATATCTGATATTTAGAGAAAAGATTCATTAGGAGAAGACATTCAGATCCTACCTGAGTGGATATCGGTAAAGGCCAGGCGTGTGCCTGGCTCCTTCCAGAACCTCAGGATAGATCAGGATCATCATAGGATAATTTGGTTATCCAAAATATAAGGTATGAAATTAATTATATTTAATTTAATTTTTAATCTTAATAACTAATCTTAAAGGATCAGATCGGATATGTCTCAGATTTGATTAGGATCATAGAAAAAAGTTTTAAAATATTTCTTCAGATCCAATCAAATCTTAATGATCCTGTGCCAGGAAACAGGATTTTCCTTCACTTGGGAATACTAAGATGAAGAATGTGAGCTTAGGTGTGGCGCTCCTAAGCCTTGGGAATATGAGAAGAAAGGCTAAGGGAAGAAAAGAGCAAGCCAACAAAGAAATTAGTTAGGATAGCAGAGTTTCAGTAATTTAGTCGACTCACCCTGAGACTAGATTGACTAAGTTAAAAGTTAGGTCAACCCAGTCCAGGGTTGGGTCGACTATGTCTTAGAAGAAAGGCCAAATAAAAAATAGTATTTTTGGGATTGCTGGTATGGTATGCAGGTTGGTAGATTTAGTACTTTTGTGAGTCGACCCAATCACAGGTGAGCCAACTCAGTCTGAGATTGGGTCGACTCAGTGTCACTGGATTAGAACTATACGTGGGTCTGTTTGCATTTGGAAGTTTTAAGCTTGGGATTTGATCCTATTGTATAGTTTATACTGAAAATAGACTAAGATTTTTGTAATGCTAAATACATTGGAATAAAGCTCTTTCCTCCCAAAATCTCTCTTATTCTTTCTTTCTCTCTTGAATCCATTATTCGTGCTTCTGCAATGATTCTACATGATCTCTCTTTATTGCTGGCTAATCATCAGGTACCATGCCGGTTCGTGAGAGGATCTTATATCCCAACATTGATGTCTCTTTAAATGGCCAATTTTTCCACTACTAGCACCATTATATATTTTGGTATATTTTTTATATTTAACTTTTAAAACTCCGTCTATCATGACTCTTTCAAAATTATTTCATACAATACTAGTCCTCTTATAAGAAGAAGAGGTAGAGCCTTGACCTTGAGTATTTATTTTGGAGGGAGTAGGAAAATGTCAAAATAACTCTTGTTAAATGATGCTATATCTAAATATAAGTTATACAAATAATAAAAATATAATAAATGAAGAAATTGAGTAGAGGTAGGCAGAAATTTATGAGCTTCCTCTTATGCTTCTTAGGAGTTAGAACGTCAACAAGGACCTCCAAGGCTCCAATAGATGGACTAATCCTCCTCTTATAGTATTTGAATACTTGCTAATTGCTAATTGCTAAATACTGAACACTTGCTAAATATTACTAGAAGAGAAGAAAGAATAGTAGTAGAGAAGGAGAGAAGAATTGATTTGGTGTGGTGAAAATAAAAGTTGAGGAGGGGTATTTATAGAAATCCAAATATTTTTATTTTTCCAAATTACCCTTTAAATTCATGATTTTATGGCTATTGGGAGGGTTAAAAAGGTAAAAAATTAAAAAATAGCTATTATCCCACCCAAAAAAATTAAAAAAAAGAGAATTAGCTATTACGGATTATGCTTGGCCTGTAACGACATTAAATGGGCTGTTCCAGGAATGGCCCATAACAGCACGAAATGGGCCTTGCCTAGTACGACCTGTAATAGAACTAAACGGGCTATGCCTAACATGGCCCATAATGGGCTTAAATGGGCCATGCCTAGAACGGTCCATAATGGGCTTAAATGGGCCATGCCTAGAACGGTCCATAATGGGCTTAAATGGGTCGTGCTAGGCATGACTTGTTTGGGCTGCTTTTCTAAAAAAAAGAATAAAAAGGGCCACCCATCAGGCCAGCAGGCCTGACAAGCCACGGATTATGCCTAGAATGGCCCACTAGAACTCGGGCCTAAGGCCATGCCAGCCATTTGGATCATGGCCCAGTTAGGAGATGGGCCATGCCTGGCACGGCTCGTTGGATCATGGCCCAGTGGGTCTAAGCTAGGCCATGCCAAGCATGACCTAGTGCCCATGTCTAGCAGTTACTGTATGATTCGGTTCTTCTATTATAAGTCCTAACTAGATGGAGGTTCTGAAGAATTCGTCAAACCCTAACATCAGTCATATGCAAGATTGGCTCGACCTGAGTTCATTTATGACTTTCTATGAAAACTTTTTTCTAGTATTCATACTTGCTTTGAATGAAGACTTTCTAAACTCAATCTTGCAAATCACATCGACCTTTTTCTTTTCTACCAAGATCAATAGATTTCATCTAGGTGCATCCTACTCCTAATAATAAACCTGAACTTAGTATAGCTAACATGCACCACAAAGATCTAAATGGCTAGAAGAACAAGTATATGTGCAGTCAAACTATAGTAGCCTTACCATGAATAGTCAAGGTACCACATGTCAAAGGACTACTCATACCATTGCAGCATCAATTTAGCTACTAATGAGTGAGTAAACATCTAAGTGGCTTCTTGTGTTAATCATGCTTAGTGCAAGTTATTCTCTAATAATCACTTACATTTCCGCTCCAATGTCTCCACACCACAGACTCAAGACTCATCTATCTAGAAGGGATGTGATCCATGCACTGATCTAACTAGATTGATTATCGTCCTCCATGATGATCCCTCGATCGAAAGCTTTTAGGAATTAACCATCAATGATACGTATCTCAAATTCACAACCCTTGAGAATATGTATCATTATCTATTAATTCTTTCAATGAATCATGGACACATAAAAACATGATTGGAGTAAAACTGCCCTTTTATTGATGAATAAAATTTACAAATATGAACTTATACGCTGGAATTACAATATGCATTAGCTAACAATTGGCTTCTAGGGCATACATCTAACAATCTCCTACTTGCACTAAAGCCAATTGGCTATAAACCTAAGTCCCATCTTCTTAAAGTGAACTTCAGTCTTCTACAGGCTAAGTGGCTTTGTCAGTGGGTCTGCCATATATTCTATCAAGTCTACTCACTGCATCTCGATGAACTTCTTCTCGAGATATTCATGCATAATATCTAATTGCCACTCTATATGCTTAGCCTTCTGGTGAAACCTTGGCTCTTTAGTGAGGGCTATGATGCCATTGTTGTCGTTGTTAGAAATTATATCCTAAAGTCAATCATCAGTCTATTGATGATTGTACTATTTTATATTTATAAATAATTTATTATTAAATAAAATAAATATTCTAGCATTTTCATCATAAAGTCTACATCTTCTAATGAACTTCTTTATTGTATGAAGTCTTTAGGACTATTTAGTTTTGATAAAGAGAAGATTTATCGATTAGTCCTTAAACTGTTCATGACCAAATGATATGTTGTTAATTAGGATGATAATATTTATCGAGTATAGATCGTTGTATGCCATATAGGTTGGTTGTCCTCTTAATCAAGGAGTGTGAGATACTGGTATGGTATACAGATGAGATATAAGGGTACATTATCACTAAATATGATCAACTTCAGAGCATTCTATCATCGAGAATTGCTTTGATGGGATATAGATATAAGTGTCTCTTAGATCTGAGATTATCATGGTGGCTTGCAAGCAACTCACTATACTTTGGTGCCAAACTACTTGAATTTCTAATTCAATGATGAAAGATTTTTGGGCATAGTCAAGTACTTGTGAAGTCGATGAGTGATCAAGATGGGATTGACCACTCCATGAATTTGGAGAAAATGCATCACTGTATTTCAATTTAGCAAAATCTTGATCAGGATAATCCATGAGATGGATTTAATATTTTGAAATACAATGTGGATGACATAATTAGAGTTGATAGTTAAACTCTGAATCATTCTATGAGCATTTAGGTCAAGGAAATGAATTATATGGAAACTATATCCACATAGGTTCTAAGAGTGTTGCTTTATACATTTGACCTATCTAGCCATCGGGTACCATTGCTAGATGGTCACTTTGATTGATATAAAAATTTATTTTTATGCTACTAGCTTAAATTTTAATCTATGGAGTCACACATATAAAAGGTCTCAGTCTGATTGGATGATTGATTAATGATTTTGAATCATTCTAAGGTCAAACAATCAATACGATTGATGTTTGACCTAGTGCAAGTATTGCAGCAGGATCGATTAGGAATTGCATTGCTAATTAGCTTAATTTGATTAAATCAAAAGGCTAAGATTAAGTCCAATTAAATATAATTTAATTAAATTTGGTTTGGACTTAATTGGATCAAATTCAATTAGTTTATTGGATAAGCCAATTGCAAGGGAGAACAAGTTCCTATTCAATTAGAACTTGTATGCACCTAATCTCTAATTTGATTAAAAATTAAATCAAATTTAAATTTAATTTAATCTAATTTAATTTGGCTCTTAGTTGGATTAAGATCACTTCTAATTAGGTTGTATTAGTTTTGATTTAATTGAGTTCAAAAAATTATTTGGACCAAGTCAAAACTAGAAGTCCTAGTGTGACTAGGACTATCCCACCTTGCGCCAACTTGCATCTCATGCCCTCCCACGCCAATTTTTTTTTTAATTTTTTCATGAAACCTCTCTTTTCTAGAGAGAGGATGCATGCCCCTATGCCCCATATCTTTCTTACATGGTATTTGGTTGAGGACCAAGTCAAAATAAGTTAGTTGTTTTGAATTCAAATTCTATTTGATAGAGTTTGCTACACCCAAACTTCTTCCCATGTATGATGCCCATCTCTCCTACTTTTTATCTATTCTTTTTATGGGATTTAGGGGAATACTTGTGTGCCCCTTCCAAAACTTCCACATAAAAGAAATAAGGAGGGGACGCCTAAGAGTTGGGCACCCCAATCCTTGCCCTATTTGGACATTCCTGTCTAGGTATTTGACCTAGACAGGGACTCTATAAAAAGAGAGTTAGGGCATGAAATTTTTAGATGTTCTAGACTTGAAAGAGAGAGATTGGGGCATGGAAAGGTTGGGCACAAATAGCTTTAGGTATGGGATTTTGTGGAGACACAAAATCATTGTGTCTTGGTGAGAAAAATAAGGAAGAAGAAAGGGGGAAGAAGAAAGGGTTCTTCTGAAGGAAAATCCTGATTTTCCAATCTAGGTTCGTTCAGATCTGATCAGATCAAGAGATATATTTTAAAATTTTTTCTCTTTAATTTATATCAGATCTGAGATATTTTAGATCTGATTCTTATTATTTTAATAAATAAAATAAAGTAAGGATAAATTAAATCAAATTTAATTTACCTAATTTGGGTAATCCTATTACCCTGTTGATGATCCTGTATGCAACGGAAGGTTCTAGATCTAGCCACGCAAGTGCCTGGCCTCTATCGATATTCACTCAGGCTGGATCTAGAGATCCTCTTCTTCTCTATCATATCTCCAAAAATTAGATCTGGATCTGATCTGGAGGATCTTCAAAACTCCTTTTGAAGATCAGCAGTCGTCCTTTGCAGCAGCACAGCCTTCTAGCTTTTAGTCGCCTTTCTTTGATCTGGATTGCACCAACCAAGGTCCAAAACTCCTTTTAGACATGGAGAGCAAGGGGAGAAGGTGGTTTTGAAGTGGAGGAAGAGGGGAGAGGCAGCCTTGGGGCATGGGGTTTCTTCAATCTTAATCTGAGTTGGGCGCAGGGTCTTATTTATAGACTAAGCTGTGATCCAACTCCTCTTCTTCCCAACCAATCACAACTCTTTGTGAAATCAGATCTAAATCTGATTGGTGGGAATAGAGTCCCCTGGATTCCTCCTTAGAGGGTGCCTAAGACCAGTCAAAGTTGGTTCTTAGAAGAACTCTAATTGGAATCCAAAAAGGAGATGGAGTCCTTGTCCAACAAGGACTCCTAGGCGCCTCCAACTTGGGCACACGCCAAGGGTGGCGTGCGCCTCTTCTCCTTGCCAGGTTCTGGCAGGGGGACAGGCCCCCACCAGCTCTCCAATAGGTGCATGACATGTGGTCAAAAGTCAAAGTATCAATGGTCAATGTTTGACCAGTCAAAGGTAGACTTTTGACCAAAGTCAAAGAACAAGAAATGGCAGGTGACCAAAAATGGCAGGTAATGTCTTACAAAATAAGACAACCTTTTCTGACTTGGACAACCTCCAGTCAGACCATATGAAGGCCTCTGATTGAGCACAAACTCCTTTGGCTCAGACAGGACAACTTATTTATGATAGCAAAAGAAGAACGTTAGGTTCAATCGAGTGCTAGCACGATTTCCTTGAACCTAATTGAATCTCATTCAGATCAATTGAACTAGATCAGTTCAATTGATGATCACCAGATTCAAACCCTTGTTTGTGTGACCCAGTTAGGTTCAGTTCTGTATGGTAATGGGATATGTCATGATCTCTATCATCGACATCATCGAAACTCCTTTCGATGGATCAGAACTCTTCTGATTCGAACAGCTAGAATGATCGATCATCTAAATCATTCTAATTGCTCCCAAAATCCACCAGTGACACCTAGCAGTATATGGTGGCAACCCATCAGAGCTGAATGCGAACCTCTTGGTGCAGCTACCTGTGTGATTAAGTTCTTCTATCTTGAGCCCCGATCAGATTAGGGTTAAGGTGAACTCGTCAAACCCTAGTCTCTGTCATATGATGTAATCATTCGATTCGAGTCCGATGTGAAAATCTAAATAGAAACTCTTTCTATTATTTCACTCTGCCATGGCCATAGACTTCTAGACTTGATTCTCATGATTATCATAGGGCTGCTCCTCTACCACCGAGGTAGATAGATTCCATCTTGATGCCATCCAGTTCCTACAATGAACATGCTATAGCCAACATACACCTCAGGATTCCATATGGCTAGGAGACCGAGTAATGGTGTAGTCAAACTATAACACCCTCAAGGTGAACTGCCGATGCACCTCAGGTCAAAGAACCAGACACACTACTGCAGCATCGAGTCAGTCATTGACGAGAAGGTAGACTCCCTAATGACTACTCGAGGTGGTCACGCTCAGTGCCCTCGTTCTCTAACGAGTACCTGTACTCTCGCTCCGGTGTCTCCACACCGTAGACTCAAGACTCATCTACTAAAGAGAAGCGATTGTACACCAACCTTCCAGATCAATCACCATCCTCGTGATGATCCTATGGTCGGGAGCATTTTATGAGTTAACAATGATTATTCATGTCTTAAATTTTTAACTCTTGAAAATATGAATTATCATTACCATTAACCCAAAGGATGTATCACAGACACTAAATACACATATGTGATAGAAAATAACCCATTTTATTGATATTAGTCAAAATTACAATTTTGCCCCTAGAAGTGTATTACAAGTGTCAGCCAATTCTGGCTTCTAGGGCACATATATCTAACATCTTCTTCAAGGGTTTTCTTGATTCTCTTCTTTCTCCTTTTGTGAGATTTTAGAAGAGTTATTCCCTTTCTAAATCCTCTACTTCTTTTGATTATTGGATGGTCCAAGATTTGAAAAAAAAGACTTTTGATCAGCCATCAAAGAAGGATCAATACAATACTAGCATGCTATGTGATGCGTGCTAATCTATAGCTATGGCAAGTGCACTAGTCGATCATGTAATAAAGTAAATGAATAGAGTATCATCCCTAGAGGATTAAAAAATAAGTACTGAAAAGCTCTTTTTGATGCTTTATTTAGAAGACTGATTTATGAGAATAAGAAATTAAAGAACAAAATAAAAAAATAATTAAAAATTTTAAGAAAATAGAGAAAGTGTAATTATTAGGGTTTTAAACTTAAGAGCAATGTATTACTAAGACAATCGGGTTCACCAACTCGGTTAATACAATATTTAAATTATTATATTAATTTTATTTCATGTGACAGTGGAGTTTCTTAGTTCATTCACTATCCTTTGGTCCAGGTATAGCAAAACTATCAATATTTATTAATTATTCTTTGGTCCAGGTGTAATTTAAATAAATATTAATGTATTAAGTTTTGTGAAACCCTCTAATTAAAATACGCAGCATCCAAAGCATACTAAAATTTCTGCGTGCATATGAATTCTAATTTGATTCATAATACAAGGTATATAATCAAGAAGCAATAACATAATGTACTTGATCCGTAACATCTATGTTCATCAGATCAATTAGAAGATGGCCAATAATCTAAAAGTATTAAGATCAGATTTGTATACTCCGCATGAATAAAATTTAAAATTAAAAATAAATCATACTAAATATTACATCAAAAGAGTGGCTACACCTTAGCCTTAGTAAAAAAAAATTTAGTTCATGATAATAAATTCAAAAACAACAAATAAAATAAAAAGCATAAAAAAATTAGACTATTTGATTACTGAAATTGATTATCCATCGCTTTTGGTGTGGAAAACTTGGTGAAGAAGAAGAGAAGCTCCTTGATCGATGTCTTGATTGTTGGAAGAAGAAAAGAATATAAAAATTAAAAGTTCTTTCTTTTTTTTCTCTCAAAAATCTCTCTTCTCTTTCTGCCTCTCTCTTCTCTTTCTCTTCTTTTTCTTTTTTTCTCTTCTTTTTCTTCTTTCTATCTCTTTTTTTCTTTCGGCAACAACAGGTAGCCCTCCTTTTTATAGGCTAAGAGGTAGATTTTTGGAAGAAATCCTAACTAAATTAGGTCTAAAACTCTTAACATAAGTCAAATTAAGACCTTAGATAATTCTGGCCTTCAGATCAGCATCCAATGGATCAAAAATTGCTTAAAAAATCTTTAAAATATCCCAAATCAAGTAGAAATTTATGGCAGCCATTGGATTAATCTTTGGATTTAATCTAGGCTATCAGATCATGCACAGAGAAGCCTTTGATTCTTAGTTTTAAAGTCGGCATGAATCTCAGCCATTGGATCTCGATCGGAAGCTACATCTACCATTCGTTAGCGCATGCATTTCGGTCGTCCGATTAAATCCCAGTGAAAGGTGCCCATTGGATCAGACAGAATTTTCAATTTGCCCACTGTAGATCATGCACGAGCTCGATATTGTGTGGACCACCGCATTCTTTAGCCAATCAGAGCGTGCTTCTCCATGTGAAATCCCCAAAATGCCCTCCAAATAGTCCATCGTGTGCTGCAAAAAATGCTGACATCAGCTTGGCATCAGCATTGCATTAGTAGATCGGTCTGTTGGGTGCAGTCAGACTGGGTGATCTGCTGAGCTAATTTTTCTGAACTGGTTTGAACCGAACCGGCTCTCTTTTTTTTTTTTTGAAATTCAATTTTGGGCTCGTTTGAAGTTCGTTTTGCTTGAAATTTATTTCATCTGAACCAAAAAAATAAGATCTTCATATTAGTGGCCTTCTTTCTTATATAAGATTAATAAAAGTATCAATTTCTAAAAAAATAGATTAATTTATTTTATAATTTAATACTTTTATTAGTATATTTTTACCACTTATCACACCCCCCAACTTAGTCATTGCTAGTCCCTTAGCAATGTTTTATTTAATACCATGTTTCAATAAGATTATCCATCAAAAAGATAAAATCTAGGACTAAAGGTCAAAAAGTTTAGAAAATACTGCTAACTAAGCATTGAGCTTCAGAAGTAAATTTTTCAGTCAATACAATTAAAAACTTTCTTAGAGTACATCAAAGATCTACAGCACTTGTGTTCGTGATGACTAACTTTAGCATTTTAGTGTTAAATTAAAAGACAAAAGTATCCTCTCTTATCACCTATTTTGGTCAATTTTCTATACATTCTCAATTTTATACTCATGAATTAAGGTAGCTTTCACACTGCCCCCCCCCCTTTTTTTTATGTGCTGAGCATCCTGGACCTTTCCTTCACCATTTTACGTGAATTTCTCATACTTGACCTAGGTGCAGAGATCCAGTTACTAGGCTTTGGGCAATCCACATATACTCTGTCTTTTGCACTTTATTTTTAGGCAGGTAGCTCTTTCCTTAAATTCAAGTTTCTTTGATTAGAATGTATATTAATTATCAATTTTTAGTGATAATTGAATCCTCAGTTGGCCTTATAATCAATACCTACTTTGCCTTGTTAGTGTGCATGTGCAATTAGAAGTGCTAATAGTCTTTTGATGATCTAAGTAGGCTGTTAAAGGTCTGACCAACTAATCTACTTCTTTAATTCGTTATATTCATTAGTAGATATTTCTATCTTTTATCACTTGTCCAGTCTATCTTGCTCAAAATTTTCTTCTTGACACATGGTTAAATTTTTAAATTTTTTTTCTTACCCTCTAACTTATTCTACATTATCTTAAAGATGAAAGAAAAATAAAGGGTGCAATAAAAGACAAGAAGGAATACACCTGATTTGGTTCAGTCTGATTCTTTAAAGCTTTGAAATTTTGCTTGAGCTCTCATTGATTTTTTTTTGCAAAATTGAAAATACATACTGAAGCAGTAAAAGAGCAACAATAAATTACTAAAAAATAAAAGAAAAGAAAAATGATCAAAACTAAAAAAAAAAGAAGCAACCTATCTAGTAGTTTTGATTTATAGTCTTCAGCTTGACTTTCTTTGAGTTCTAAAGTGGATCTTGTAATTCAAATGCTTTCTTCTTCTTTTCAAAACTTCTATTAATGTAATTTTTCAGCCTATGACCGTTTACCTTGAAGGTACCTTTTGATTCATCAAAGATCTCTACTGTTCCATATGGAAATACCTTTGTAATTGTATAGGGACTTGTCCATCTTGATTTTAGCTTTCCTGAAAAAAAAATGTAGCCATGAACTATATAAGAGAACTTGCTATCCCTTATGGAATTCTCTTTTTACAATATGGTTATCATGCCATTTCTTAGTACGTTCTTTGTAAATCTTGGCGTTCTCATAAGCATGGTGGCAAAATTCATCCATGTCATTTATTTGCATTAACCTGTTCTTTTCTGCATCTTGTATATCAAACTTAAGAATTTTCATGGTCCAATATGCTTTATGTTCTAGCTCAATAGGGAGGTGGCATGCTTTTCCAAAGAGTAGCCTATATGGGGACATACCAATAGGTATTTTATATGCAGTTCTATATGCCCACAATGCATCATCTAATTTCAATGACCAGTCTTTTCTAGATGTACTTATAGTTTTTTCTAAAATTCCTTTTAATTCCCTATTAGACACCTCTACTTGACCACTGGTTTGTGGATGATATGGGGTAGCTATTTTATGAGTGACACCATATTTGTTTAATAGATTTTCAAATTATTTATTACAAAAGTGTTTACCTCCATCACTAATGATTGCTCTAGGAGTGCCAAAACATGTAAAAATATGCTTTTTCAAAAATTTGACAACTACCTTAGCATCATTAGTTGGAAAGGGTGCTGCTTCTACCCATTTTGAAACATAATCTACAGCCACAAGTATATATTGATTTGAAAAAGAACTAGAAAAAGGTCCCATAAAATCAATACCCCAAACATCAAAAATTTCACACACAAGAATATTGTTTAAAGGCATTTCATGTCTTCTAGAGAGATTTTCAGTTCTTTGACAGCGGTCACATGAAGAGACATAAGTATGAGCATCTTTAAATAGAGAGGGCCAATAAAAACCTGATTGAAGAACCTTATAAGCTATTCTAGTTGGGCCGAAATGTCCTCCTGCCTCCTCGATCATGATAATGATGCAGAATTTTCTCCATTTCTTCCTCTGGAATGCATCTTCTAATGACCTGGTCTGAACAACACTTATACAAAGAAGGGTTCATCCCAGAAATAATGTTTAACAATAGATAAGAACCTCTTCTTTTGTTGAAAAGAAAGACCAAGTGGAAAAACCTTACCAACCAAGTAGTTAATAATATCAGCATACCATGGAAACGTTCTACCTGATATAGCATAGAGGCATTCATCTAAAAATTCCTCCTTGATAGGGCAAATATCTAATTCCTTCTCTATGATGTTTTTCAGTCTGGAAAGGTGGTCAGCAACTGAATTCTCTATGCCCTTCTTGTCCTTGATCTCCAAATCATACTCTTGTAGCAAAAGAATCCATCTGATCAATCTGGGTTTTGCATCTTTCTTGGTAAGGAGATACTTTAGAGCTGCATGGTCGGTGTATATAATAACTTTAGATAAAATAAGATAAGAATGAAATTTGTCTAATGCAAATACTACTGCCAGAAGCTCCTTTTCAGTGGTTGCATATTTTTGTTGAGCTTCAGTCAAAGTGCGGCTAGCATAGTATATAGTTTGAAAAATCTTATCCTTTCTTTGACCAAGTACTGCTCCTATGGCTGTGTCACTAGCATCACACATCAACTCAAAAGGTAGGGACCAATCTGGTGCTACCATAATAGGTGCCGTGACCAGCTTCTCCTTGAGGGTGTTGAATGCCTGCAAACACTCATCAGAAAAATGAAAAGAAACATCTTTACATAATAATTTAGATAAAGGTTTAGAAATTAGAGAGAAGTCTTTTATAAATCGACGGTAAAATCCAGCATGCCCCAAAAAGCTCCTAATAGCCTTAACTGAGGTCGGTATGGGTAACTTTTCGATCACCTCAAGCTTAGCTCTATCCACTTCAATACCTTTATATGAAATCTTGTGGCCTAACACTATGCCTTCTTGTACCATCAGATGACACTTTTCCTAATTTAAGACAAGATTAGTATCCTCACATCTTTGTAAAATAAGAGATAAGTTATGCAAGCATTTATCAAATGTGGATCCAAAGATAGAAAAATCATCCATAAATATTTCAAGAGAATTTTCAATCATATCATAAAAAATAGCCATCATGCATCGTTGAAAAGTAGCTGGTGCATTACATAAACCAAACGGCATTCTTCTAAAAGCAAATGTACCATAAGGACATGTAAAAGTAGTTTTCTCTTGATCCTCAGGTGCTATGGCAATTTGATTATAACCAGAATATCCATCTAGAAAGCAGTAAAAATCATGTCCAGCTAACCTTTCTAACATCTGATCAATGAATGGAAGAGGATAATGATCTTTTCTAGTTGCATCATTTAATTTTCTATAATCCATACATACTCTCCATCCAGTAATAGTTCTAGTAGGAACTTAATTCATTATTATCATTTTGAACTACAGTAATCCCACCTTTCTTAGGAACTACTTGAACAGGACTCACCCATGAACTATCGGAGATAGGATAAATAATACCTGCATCCAGTAGCTTGATTACCTCCTTTTTGACCACTTCTTGCATCTTAGGGTTGAGTCTTCTTTGGGGTTGGACTGTAGGCTCATAGTTGTCCTCCATGAGAATTTTGTGCATACAAATTGAGGGACTAATTCCTTTGATGTCTGCTATGGTCCATCCAAATGCCTTTTTGTGTTTCTTTAGTACTTTTAACAACTTCTCTTCCATTAAATCTATCAAAGAAGAAGAAATAATAATAGGTAAGTGTGATGAACCTTCCAAGAAAACATATTTTAAATGAAGAAGGGAGAGGTTTAAGTTCAAGAGTAGGTGGCTCTTCAATTGATGTCTTTGGAAAAGGAGTGGATGATCTTTCTAATTCTTCAAATCATGGTCTGTATGTGCATGGAATATATGGTCTGGCCTTTAACAATTTTATGCATTCTATTTGCCTTTCATCTTCAGCTGAACCCTCTTGTGATTGGACAATGCAAGCTTCAATAGGATCCTCAAACCTATTTTCTAGAAAATACTCATGCACTAAATTGTCAATATCATCTATACGAAAATAAGTTTGATTATCATTGGAATGTTTAATAACTTTAAAAATATTAAAAGTAACTTGTTCATCTTGGACTCTAAGAATTAATTTTTCTTGTTGAACATCTATTAAAGCTCCTCCAGTAGCTAAAAAGGGTCTCCCTAAAATAAGGGGTACATCATAATCTTCTTTCATATCAAGAACAATAAAATCAATAGGAAAAAATAAACTTGTTTACCTTTACCAAGACATCCTCCACTATACCTCTTGGATATTTGATGGATCTATCGGCTAATTGAAGAGTAATAGTGGTAGGCTTCGGTTCTCCTAGACCCAGCTTCCTGAAAATAGAAAAAGGCATGAGATTAATACTTGCTCCTAAATCACATAAAACTTTATCAAAACTACAATCACCAATAATGCAAGGGATAGTAAAACTCCCTGAATCTTTTAGCTTCTATGGTAATTTATTTTGAAGTATTGCTGAGCATTCTTCATTCAAATTTATTCTCTCATGCTCCTTCAGCTTTTTCTTATTTGTTAGGATTTTTTTGAGAAACTTGGCATACTTAGGCATTTGAGTGATAGCATCTACAAAAGGAATATTAATATGTAAATTCTTTAATATTTTGAAAAAGTTAGAAAATTCTTTATCTGGATGCTGTATTTGTCTCTCTGGGAATGGTAGTGGCGGCATGTAGGGCTTCACATTTGGATCGGCAAACTGTATACTGAAGGGAAATCCTTATTTCTCAGACCAGGTTCATTCAGATCTAATCGGATCAAGAGATATATTTTAAAAACTTTTCTCATTGATCCAAATCAAATCTGAGATGTTTTAGATCTAAATTTTATTATTCTAATAATTAAAAAAAAATATAGATAAATTAAATTAGATTTAATTTATCTTGATGTAGGATAATCTTATTACCCATTGATGATCCTGTAAGCAGCGAAAGATTTTGGATCTAGCCATGCAAGTGCCTAGCCTCAACTGATATCCACTCAAGCTGGATCTGGAGATCCTCTTCTTTTCTATCATGTCTCCAAAAATTAGATCTGAATCTGATTTGGAGGATCTTCAAAATAGCTTTCGAAGATCAGAAGTTGTCCTTTGTAGTAGCACAGCCTTCTAGCTTTCTATCCCCTTTCTCTCACCTAGATTGCATCAACTAAGATCCCAAACTTCTTTGGGCGTGGAGAGGAGAGGGAGAAGATGAACTTTGCATGGAGGAGGAAGAGAGAGCAGCCTTGGGGCATAGAGAATTATTTTCTTCTTTGAGTTGGGCGTAGGGTCTTATTTATAGACTATGCGTGATCCAACTCCTCTTCAACCCAACCAATCACAATCCTTTGTGAAATCAGATCTAAATCTAATTGGTGGGAATAGAGTCCCTTAGATTCATCCTTAGATGGTGCCTAAGACCAGTCAAAGTTGGTTCTTAGGAGGAGTCTAATTCAGAATCTAATAAGGAGATGGAGTAAATGTCCAATAGGGACTCCTGGGCGCCTCAAGCTTAGGTGCACGCCATCCTTGGCGTGCGCCCTCCTTCTTGCCAGTTTTTGGTAGAAAGACAAGCTCCCACCAACTCTCCAATAGGTGCATGACATATGGACAAAAGTCAAAGTATCAATGGTCAATATTTGACCAGTCAAAGGTCAACTTTTGACCAAAGTCAAAGGATGAGAAATGGCAGGTGACCAAAAATGGCAGGTATTGTCTTACAAAATAAGACAACCCTTTTCTGACCTAGACAAGGCTCCAGTCAGACCAAGTGAAGGCCTCTGATCGAGCACAAACTCCTTTGGCTCAGTCAGGACAACTATTTATGATAGTAAAAGAAGAACGTTAGGTTCAATCGAGTGCTAGCACGATTTTCTTGAACCTAATTGAATCTCATTCAGATCAATTGAACTGGATCAGTTCAATTGATGATCACCAGATTCAAACCCTTGTTTGTGTGACCCAGTTAGGTTCAGTTCTGTATGGTAATGGGATATGTCATGATCTCTATCATCGACATCATCGAAACTCCTTTCGATGGATCAGAACTCTTCTGATTCGAACAGCTAGAATGATCGATCATCTAAATCATTCTAATTGCTCCCAAAATCCACCAGTGACACCTAGCAGTATATGGTGGCAACCCATCAGAGCTGAATGCGAACCTCTTGGTGCAGCTACCTGTGTGATTAAGTTCTTCTATCTTGAGCCCCGATCAGATTAGGGTTAAGGTGAACTCGTCAAACCCTAGTCTCTGTCATATGATGTAATCATTCGATTCAAGTCCGATGTGAAAATCTAAATAGAAACTCTTTCTATTATTTCACTCTGCCATGGCCATAGACTTCTAGACTTGATTCTCATGATCATCATAGGGCTGCTCCTCTACCACCGAGGTAGATAGATTCCATCTTGATGCAATCCAGTTCCTACAATGAACATGCTATAGCCAACATACACCTCAGGGTTCCGAATGGCTAGGAGACCGAGTTAATGGTGTAGTCAAACTATAACACCCTCAAGGTGAACTGTCGATGCACCTCAGGTCAAAGAACCAGACACACTACTGCAGCATCGAGTCAGTCATTGACGAGAAGGTAGACTTCCTAATGACTACTCGAGGTGGTCACGCTCAGTGCCCTCGTTCTCTAACGAGTACCTGTACTCTCGCTCCGGTGTCTCCACACCGTAGACTCAAGACTCATCTACTAAAGAGAAGCGATTGTACACCAACCTTCCAGATCAATCACCATCCTCGTGATGATCCTATGGTCGGGAGCATTTTATGAGTTAATAATGATTATTCATGTCTTAAATTTTCAACTCTTGAAAATATGAATTATCATTACCATTAACTCAAAGGATGTATCACAGACACTAAATACACATATGTGATAGAAAATAACCCATTTTATTGATTATAGTCAAAATTATAATTTTGCCCCTAGAAGTGTATTACAAGTGTCAGCCAATTCTGGCTTCTAGGGCACATATATCTAACAATCTCCCACTTGTCCTAAAGCCAATTGGCTACAAGTCTAAGTCCCATCTTCTCAAGGTGGGCTTCGATCTTCTGCTGGCCCAACGGCTTTGTAAGTGGGTCTGCCACATTGTCTGTGGAGTTGACTCTCTTGACCTCGACGTAACCCTTCTCGAGGTAATCACGGATGAGGTGGTATCGCCGCTCAATGTGCTTGGATTTTTGGTGAGACCTCGGCTCCTTAGCAAGGGCTATGGTGCCATTGTTGTCGCAGTATAGAGGAATGGCATCTGATGGCATTACTCCGATTTCTGCAGCAAACTTCTTATACCAGAATGCTTCCTTCGCAGCCTCTGATGCAGCGATATATTCTGCTTCCATGGTGGAATCTGCTATCACAGTTTGCTTGGAACTCTTCCAGCTGACAGCACCACCATTGCACACAAACAGACTCCCAGATGTCGACTTTCGATCATCTACATCGGACATGAAATCTGAGTCTGTGTATCCCTAGACTTGGAGTTCTCCATTACCAAAGACCAACATCATATCCTTAGTTCTTCTTAAGTACTTAAGGATACATTTCACAGAAGTCCAGTGTTCTTCACCTGGATTTGACTGATATCTGCTTGTGACACTCACAGCATGGGCTATATCAGGTCGTGTACATAGCATGGCATACATGAGGCTCCCTATTGCAGAAGCATAAGGGATCTTGCTCATGCATTCTATTTCCTCAGGTGTGCTAGGGCACATCTTCTTGGAAAGATGAATACCATGTCTGAAGGGATATTAATCCCCTCTTAGAGTTTTCCATACTAAACCTCTTTAGTACTTTCTCTATGTACATCTTCTGTGAAAGTCCTAGCATCCTATTCGGTCTATCCCTATAGACCTTAATTCCTAGAATAAAGGATGCTTCACCTAGGTCTTTCATGGAGAATTCCTTGGACAACCATAATTTGACTGTTGTCATCATGGGAATATCATTCCCAATAAGGAGGATGTCATCCACGTACAATACGAGGAAGACAACAGCGCTCCCACTGACCTTTTTGAAACACATGGTTCCTCTTCATTTTTGATGAAACCAAACTTTTTGATCACATCATTGAAATGAGTGTTCCAGCTCTGAGATGCTTGCTTAAGTCCATATATGGACCTTTGCAGCTTGCAAACCTTGTGATCAGTATCACTGGATGTGAAACCTAGCGGCTGTTCCATATAGATATCTTCCTCAAGATATCCATTTAAGAATGCCATTTTCACATCCATTTGCCATATTT